>OMKL01104588.1:0-13088 GCA_900302295.1 Parasudis fraserbrunneri | reverse complement strand
AATAAACATAAAAAAAAAAATTTTTTTTTTTTTTTTAAAAAAAAAAGGGGGGGGGAAAAGTGCCTTCAATACAAGCCAATAAATGCGCTTTACAAAGCACAACACAGCCAATTTGCCTCATTTTCAGTGCCTGTTCATAGTTGAGTGGTGTTCTTAGGGACAACTGACAGGCCGAGCTGACGTGTCTGTTTTGAGACTCACCACTCCACCATTAGAGGCAGCTTCTCCTCTATTGACCGTGAAGAGTCGATCTCTATGGGGTAGTATGTGTTGAGTAGCGCCTTCAGCTGAGGGAGAATGGAGAACACTCAGAAAGCAGTAACTGTCTAGTATGCATCTAGAAAAGACACAGTCATGTTTCACCTGGTTAGCATCAGTGATGATTTTATGATGGGGATTCTTAGTAACATTACATCATAAACAGGGTTTGAAAGGGTGACCGGTTAAATTCTAGGACCGTATTCCCCTCTTCCTTGATTTCAACATTACCTGTTCTTTGCATTCCTCACTGATAAGTTTGCTGTTGTCCAGAATGTCTGCAACACACACACACATACATACACATACCAAGTATCACTGGATTATTGAAATCAATTTCACATGTAAATCCATGTTTGCGTCCAACTATGTTGACCATTGCACTTACTGTGACAGGTAGGACAACGCTTCCCATTATAAGCAAATCTTGTTAGGGTCATGTCAAAATCTGAGATCACCTGTGAATAAATGTAACAAACACATGCACTGCAGATGAGATGGACACTGGATGGACACTGGACGGACACATAAACCGCAAAAAAAAATAAAAAAAAATAAAAAATAAATAAAAAATAAAATAATAATAATAATCAAGAGATTGAGTACCTGTATGGTGCTAGAGCCAGCTTTCTGCATAGCTTGCAGGATCTCCTCTACCTTTTGACGGTCCCTCATGCACACTGACGGATTGGATAACTCTGGAATCTTAACAGAGAAGAGAAAAGAGAAGAGATAAGTTAATGTTGTACCATTAAGAGGAAAACAAGAGTGGTTGCACAATATGTCACGGTTGGTATGCTGTGCAAAACACCCCTGGCGTAACATAAAACGTTTGCAAACATCAGACACCCAACGTTAGCGGAGTTACAGCCATTTCTCACTGTCGTCGACTCATTAAGTAACGTTAGCTCATTCCAAAAAATGGAGACAAAATATGACCCCATTCTTGAGGATGATATCAAATGAATTATTTGATTGTGCTGTGCATTTTTCGCCCAGAATAGACACTGCAGTGTCAAGAACTTTGTGTACAGAGGTTAGCTGGCTAAAGCTAACAACGTAACGTTACGTTGCATCCTTTTAGTGTCCTGCAATCGCAAGCCATTCATTAAAAACCTATTTAGTACACTTACCATTTTCCTAGAGATGTGGTTTGGTTCAGTATGAATCAAATTATACAGCCAGACGTACCATCAATTGTAAGACTAGGTAGCTTTGAGATTAACGTTACTCAATGTTAGCTACAATGTAGCAAGAGCTAATGAACTCACTACTTGTATAACTTGAGGCAGAGACCGGACGGACAGTGTACAGCTTGTACTTACCCCGTACTCGAAGCAATGCAATAATGGTTCCTAGCTACATTTATTTTACTGCAACATCGATGGTCAAAACACAGCTGTTTTTCATTTCTGTTAACAGGTCACACAATACAGCTTCTACTGACTTATAAAAAAGACTTTTTAATGACATTAGCATTTCTTACATCCAATATATTGACACAATGTCAGGTTATCACATGCAAAGGAAAAAATATATAGCTTACTCAATTTAATATTTGTAGTGCTATGTAAGATGATCAAAAAGGGGAAATACATTTTATTTCTGCATTTCCTAAACATTTATGGTATAAAGCTGCTGCAAGGATAGAGCTTACAGTGAGAATTCCTGAATGCCATGGCAACACATTCACCATGACATTCTCTTTTCTTGTCTCAAAAACATATCCTCCACAAATCTTTGTTTCTTTTGATCTCACTTAAAATGATCTTTGGAGGGTGAAATGAGGCCATACAACAACGCACCAGGAGCTCTAGAGTACACCAAGTTGGGATTGAAGTATACCAATGCATAATATTTTACAATGCATTCCTGGGATGGAACAGATAAGACAAAAATCATAACATGTTGATCAAAATTGATTGGCTGGAAGCTAGGTTAAGTAAATACAATCACTTTGTCTTAAGTGGAAAAAATTAAGTAGCCAAAGTAAAGTCAAAACGAATGGTGATTAAAAGGTGTCAAAAAGTGCACTACTCAACAAGCTTTTGCCATCTTTGCCAATTGCCCATTAACCCCACCTTCACACACACACACATACACACGCACACACACTTGATTGACACTATGCAATGCAAGTATTAAACTAAATAAAACGATTGCAGACATCCAGACCTACAGACATTTTCATAAACTTGTAGGAATGCAATGAGAACTTTCAAAGTGCAAAATAAAGGAATGGTTCACACATCACAAATGATCAGGACATAACGGAATGTTACAATTTAAAGAAAATTAAATATCCAAGCCAGCGACACGCAAAAGCAAAGTCATTGGCAAGGTAATCACTTAGGAATTACTTTATCATCCCTTTTGTACCTAATCCAGAGATTATGGATCTTTCTCTCATAGGCTAACCTATCCTATTGATTGTTAGGGATTTCATGAGCAACCAAGATGAAAGAAGTATACTATATTATACTCCATGAGCCTGTTGTAGGAAAGCTGCAGCCAAAAAAGCATCAACTACAAGATTTTAATATTAATAGCTTTTCTCTTGCCATTCATTTTAAGCTAGTGAGGCTATAGCCTAATAAGCAAAGTCATTCAAATACAGCTAAGATGTAATATTTGCATGAAAAGATTGTCACAGTGTCACTATGGAATGTGACATCATTAAGCTGGTTTGATTTAATGTAGGAATGTAGATTCTGTTAGTGTCACATAGCCTTATTTGTTTAAGCATAAAATAAAGGGATGTAAAATATATAAATGTATACATATACAGCTATACACTATGTATGTACAAAAAGATAAACATAACCTGTGCCCACATACTTAGCTAGGGTATGTGGCCGTTGGTCACTGTATAACACTCTTATTCACATTGTTACATTCAGTCTGCCTTCCCATACAGACCAACGCCTGGTCAGCACAGACAGGCCAGCCCACACATCTCATGGCCGTCAACATATTAGTCACTAACACGACACAGCATGAGAGCTGATGGCACAGAATTCAATTTAATGACATCCAATATGAGAGCAGCAGAAGACCCGCCGCAGCATGTTATGAGTGAGGTCGATGATGATGGCGGCCAGTGTGTCCTGGGAATGTGGCTAGGAGTTCCCCGTGGACATGGGGGGGGGCGGGGCTCAGCACTCTATCTGGGACTGTAACTGCCTTCGCAGGGTGAGGGTGCGCCGATGTAGCTGCTGCATCTGTTGCATGCGGTCTCGCTGGCGGGCCAGGTTCTGGGGCATGGGGTAGCGCTGGCAGCCGTACAGGAAGCGGTAGGGAATGCGGACGTGGCAGGCGGTAGCTCGACAGCGTGGCTGGGGCATGGGCGGCAGCAGCATCCAGCGCTTCCTCTCGGCACAGTAGCGGTAAGCCTCCTTGCGGTACTGCTTGTCCACGTCGTCGCTGTTCTTCCAACCTCCGATGACAAAGACGTCCTCGTCAAAGTGGCAGATGGCAGCACCCTCAATACTGGTCACCTCTGGAGGTAGACTCTCTAGGATCTCATCAGAGATGCGGGTGCTGATCTTCTGTCTGGCGGTTTCATCCCGCACCGAGTAGCTCTTGGGGCAGCAGGAGGCCGTGTGGTAGAAATTAGTGGAGGCCACGGCCATCTGAAAGATACAATAGTTGTCAATGAGGGGCAGGGAGTCGACGTCCTGCCACTGACGGCTCTCCGTGTCATAGCGGGTGGTCACCGTCTTCAGTCCATCCTCATTATCCGTATCAACAGGTGTGCGTGCCGTGACGTACACATAGCGGTCCTCCACACTCACTGCCTTCACATCACGCAGGATCTTGGGCGCTGACTCCAGGTTGTGCCACTTGTCCTGCTCAGGTTCGTACACACTCACGTCTTTGAAGCCCGGACTGAAGTTGCCATGGCCGCCGATACTGTAGAGGATATCCTTGATGCAGGTGAGGCCGAAGGAATGCTTGCGCGTGGTCAAGTTGCTCACCTGCTCCCAGGTGTTGCGATTGGGGTTGTAGCGTTCCACCGTCTTGGCAAAGCCCGGTTCCATGGAGCCGGCAACATAGACGTGAGACTCTGTGGTAGCTATGGCATGGCCATCTAAGTGATTGTGGATATGCGGTAGGTTGACCCAACGGTCCTCGTATATGAAGTAGCCCACACATTCACTCAGGTAGTCCCCTCCCTCTGACACCCCACCAACCACCATGATGACATCCATGTTCTGGCCAAAGCGAGGCTGGAAGGAGGCCATGTAAGAGGACCAGAACTCCAGGTCCGCCGACTTGAGGTTCTCGAAGCGAATAGCATGGCCCTCCACAGCCTCTGACACCAGGCGGAGACAGGCCTCATTGGACGCCACCAGGTGCTCACTCTTCACCACTCTGGTCAGGTATGTGGGCTTGATCTGGGGCAGCCTGAGGAGTCGGAAGAGCTCCTCGAAGTACCGCCCTCGCTCCTCTGTGTTCTTCTGCACCCACTTCACCACTGCTTCAAATAACACCTCCTCAGAGTCCACTGTGATCTCAGCATCAGACAGCCAGTCGCGCACCAGGTGAAAGGGTAGCGTGTAGAACTCCTCATCCTGGATGACCTTGTGGAAGTTGCGGCGGATCATGTCCGCAGCACGCAGAGCCAGCTGGTCCAGAGTGTACATGTGGGCCAGACTGTGCACCGCCACACAGTTGGTCAAGCTCAACTTTTTCTTCAGGAACTCACCACAAAAATCCTTCAGCTGCAGCAGGAGAAACCTACAGGCAGTGGAAAGACAGTAACATGTCAGTTTATGTTCCAGTGGAGCCAGCACCGATAACATGTCGATTTGTGTTCTAGTAGATTCAACACCCTATATGAACCATAGGCTAGAGGATAATGTTGTTCCATGCATGCACAAAAACAAATGGATCCATAGGCTTGATGGTAGAACAGCCCAAGGAGTATAGGCTAGGCCTGGTTAATTGAAAGAATACATATTTACTATACATTATGGGCAACATACCTGTCAGCAAGCTCCAACACTTCATGCACATTGCAGGTGCTCACACGTATTTCTCCTGTGTACATGTATTGAATGACACTCTCCACTGTCTCCGGATCTGGTCCCAGTTCTGAGCTCCATTCTTTCATTTCAACCCGTCCAGACAGGGATTCGGAAAACTGTCCTCCCAACAAGGGAGTGAAATAGTCAGTGGCCGCTGCAAGGACAGAACGGTGGGCAGAAAACTCACAGCTCTGGACATTCCCGGTTGCCGCCCCACTGCTGAAGGCCAGCGTTACGTCGCAGAACAATCCCTGCTTCCTCTGTTCGTTCTGCCGGCGAGACAGCTCTGAACAGTGGGAGGAGGAGGTGAAATCCTCGGCCTCTTCCGTGTCTCCGTCTCCAGCAAGGGCGCTGGGTGTGCTGGTGCCGCTACTGCTCCGGGAGGAATCCTCCGGGTTGGGGGCTGCGGCTGCCATAATGCCGTTGGATGAAATAATTCGAATTGAAATGAACTCGTGAAGGAAAGAACATTACATACGCAGACACATACATGAACTCAAAACACAGACGGAAGCTGAAGTCAGTCTGGCATTCGTAGCTTCTTATTGGCATGTTGCGAGAAAACTTAAAGGAACACTCCACAAAAAAAAAAAACAAATAAATAATAACCTGTATAAACATAAACATTCTAAAATGCAAACATTCTAAAACAAGTTTATTTCCTGTTTCAGTGTTTGCTAATACATTTGGCCAAGCTATTCCCTAGCAACACAATTCCACTAAAAATGTATTATGCCCATAATCTCACACATATGCCCAAACTATACATGGTTAAATTATCATGTACAAACTCATCTGGTTTGAGAGTTATTGAAGGTGGTTTGAGAATTATATTGAGTTAAAAGTAGAATCTGTAATGTCATCATCAAACAGTGACCTCCAGGCAAAGGGGTATTGCACTGTGTTTACATTTTTTGTTTTGGTCTGATATGGGTTGGAGTTAAGAAAAAGAAAATCGTTAGTAAAATAAAATTGATCATTTTGAATGAAATAGGACCATGACAATTGTATTACAAGATAATGACAAAAAATATATCACATTGTAATTTGTACTTGAAAACTATACCGTCAAATACCATTATACTGTCAAAACTCAGAAAAATATTACAATAAGATATTTTGGGCATATCACCCAGCCCTAGTTGGAGTTAAATAACTTATTATACTGTGAGCCTGAGGTGTGGCCAGCAATAGCAACCACCCCCCTATACCCACACATCGGACCAAAACAACACAAAAAATGTAAACTAAGTGCAAACCAAGCAAAGGCTCTTTTGCCAAGAGGTTGCTGTTTGACAACATTACAGATTCTACATTTAAAGTGTTGGAATATGTGATGCCATTATGATGTCTCATATCAGGAAGTATTGAATACAGCTCAGTGAAATGATAGAAATGAAAGAAAAAAATCGAGGTAATGATTTTTTTTTTAGCCCTTTGTTTAATGAAGTGGTGATATACTGGAGCACAGTTGTTGTGGGTCCTACGTCTCTTTTTGCAAATGTGTACCACGTCCATTTAGGGATGCACCGATATGAATATTTTGGCCAGTACAGATAGGCTAACCAATAATACATTTTCTGTGATGGCCGATAACCGATATGAACCAATATCGATATGATGTGGTCTGTACCAAAGCTAAGTTCCTATGGTTATCCAATTTTGTACATACTAAAAGTGACAAGACATGAAAACACTGTGAAATAGAAAGTAATCTGTCTGCTTATTATTATAAATTATAGTTTAAATTTTGTTTTGGGAATAAATAATTAACCTATACAGATTCTATATAAACATCTAGGTTTCTACCTTGATGAACATTTAAATTTTTTAAGGTATGACGGTGCTCTCTGAATCAGTTGGGAGGGCTCTAGGGGGCGTTATAGGCAAAACAAAAACTTCAAGAGATATGGGTTTCTCTTCTTACACCAAACTCTATCAAGCCTGTGTTTGTCCTGTGTTGGATTATGTCGCTGGGGTTTGGGGTTATAAAGTCTATAAGGGATGTGAACAGGTCATAATAGAGCTAGTAGATACTTTTTGGGAATCAACAAATATGCCCCAATTCTAGCCATTGCAGGAGATATGGGATGGGAACCCTGTGAAGTACGTTGGGCAGTATGTACTGTATGAGTGGATTGTGGAATAGATTCTTGAGTATGAGTGATAGTAGACTATGTAAGAAACTGTTCACGTGGGATATACAAATGTGTGGCCCTCAGGCAGAACATATTCACACATTATTTCAGAGAACAGGACTTGAATAATTGTACATTCAGAAAGAAAAAGTTAATATTGGAATGATTAAGTAGGCTGTTTTCCAGCAGTTTAAAGATAAATGGGGTGTTGAGATCTGAAGTAAGCCAAAACTCAGAACATATGATTTGATAAAAAATTAGTTCAGTACTGAGAATTATGTGAAATATAACCTGCCCAAGAGGAAAAGATCTTTGTGTGCCCAGATTAGGTCTGGAATATTGCCCTTACATTTGGAAACTGGATGTTATGTTGGCACTGAGGAACAGGATAGGCTTTGTCATTTATATGGTTTAAATTAAATTGAAAACAAAATTAATTTTGTTTAATACTGTCCTCTGTATCATGTTCAGAGAAAGGGGTTTGTTTGATAAGATAAATAGTGAAGATCTTGATTATTTATCAATGGAAGATATATGAGACGGATACATTTGCCTTTGTGGATTATTTGGATAAAGCTTGGACACTAAGAAAATGCATGTTGTATAAGTGAAGGTTCTTTATTATACTGGTTACTTCAAGTCTGTACTACTACTATTATTATTATTATTATTATTATTATTATTATTATTATGATTGACTGTGAAGACAGTGTCTTAAATGTTGTTGTAATTGTGTGTCATGTAATCTCATGTGGGATGGGCCATTTAGATGGTGTAACACGAAGATAAAATAACATTCATTCATTACAAAAACGTGTGATTTGACGTGATTTTTGTGTTTCCCCAAAACTACGAACATGGAACTAACTTCAGCTATATAAACATGGAGTGAAAGACTGACATGCGCAGTGGTGGAAAGGCGTCACCGCTGGTATGACGTTAACAGCCCTTCCCACACTTCAGCTTTGACAGTTGAAAAGCTGTTGAACCAGAGGGAATGTCTTGGTTGAAATCACCGTATGAATGTGTAGATCTTCCGCTTGCAGATGACAGCAAGTCTCACTGGAGGAATAAAGTGTACAATCTCACGCGCGATTAGAATATTGGTAACTGAATATTCTAGTTATGATGTCACAATGGCTACTGGCCATTGAAAGATATAGACTGGTAGAATTCTAAGATAGAATTCCGAGAAAAAAATTCCCCAAAAACTTGCACCTGAAAGGGTTAAAGGGGAAGTTCATCCAAAATTAAAAATAAATGATTAAATAAAATTCCACCATACCTGGAGAAATATCTATCCATCCAGATCGTTTTGCTTAGTTTTGGAGATATCTGCTTTAGAGATATCTGCCATCACTCCAATACAATGGAGCTGAATGGCACTCTGCTTGTAGCACTCAAAGCACCAAACTCAAAAGCAATGTCCCTTTCCAGAAATCATGACCCCGTTACTCAAGATAATCCACAGATCTTGTTGTGAGCAGTTTAATGTAGGCCCTATTTTCTACTGAAAAACACCCCAATAATGAGTGGGTTGTTATTGTGCCTGGGTCCAGACCTTTGAATCTGCTCACTCCAAGGAGTTGACTGATTCTGCATGAAGTGTAACAAGTTGACAATTCTGTCAGATATCAGGAAATAGACAATTTGGATAAAACAGCAATTTCTACAATGCAATGTAATGCAAAACAACCAGATTACACAGGCATTCAAATAGGCATTTTATTTTACTCATTCATACAATTGTCAATAATACACCACACATCTAAACAGAGACACATTCAGTTCACATTAACCAAAGGTAAAAAAAAAGAAAAAGAAAAAAGAAGATTACATGTGAAGACAAAGCTACAATTTAGTAACATTCAGATAAATGATAAAATAGTCCCTTTTGCCAAATCAGGCACCCTCTTCTTGTTGTGGTTTCAACAGGACAAGCGTCAACATCAGATCTCTATTACATTCTTATAACATTGAATTATTCCATCTATATATAAATAAAGCTCTGATCTATGTTATTACAGGATAACTAAACATTATTGCACTACGGACTCACCCCTCATAGCAAGGTAATGATTCTCATATGGCACTGACACAATGAAGAGAACTGCACAGAGACACAACAGTCCATGATACAGATACATGCTAGGCTCATAGAGACATGATATAATATTTGGGATAAGCTCTTAAAGTTAAGTACTTCACTGTAGTAGTAGCCATACGAGTAGTAAGTACAGCAAGGGTAAACACAGCAAGAGGACAACCATCAGAATCCTCAGTGGTAATCTTGGCAGGAGGATTTCCCATGATTTCCCAAACAGTGTAGGGTTAAATCTCAACCAATGAGCAATCCACTTCTCTTCCTTCTGTTTGTTTTTATCTCCCTAGCCAAGCATATTCTCAGACCTTGACTTGTCTGACTGAAGCTTCACAGTTTAGCAGGCTTTGCTATTATTCATAGAGCTGTACGACAAGCTGTTTTTAAAGACAAAAATAATACTCTCAAAACCATCTTTCTTATTCTTTGCAATTTACAGCTACATAATTATTATCAAATGTGATAATATTATTATTGTTATTAATAACAATAATAATAATAATAATAATAACAATAACAACGACAACAACAACAACAACAGCAGCAACCCCTTCCCTACAGTGTTCCACTGTTTTGAAGTGACTGATCACAGGACAGGAACACTGGGGACACAGGGCCGGCACAGTAGTCATGTCTCTGTGGTTACATGGACATGTGTTCTGGGAGCACATAGGAGATGTCATCCCAGGGGTGGCGGTACAGTCCTTGCTTCAGCCTCTTCTGGTCCAGGTAGTGTCCTGAAGAGAGGAAAGGAAGAAGCATTAGCTATACTATAGATGCTACAGTATACCAAGTCTAGCCTTGTCTGATTTCTTTCTTTTTAACTCTGGTGTACAATGTGTCTTTTTTCCTGTGTACCTTTATTTTGATTGTACTCATTTCCTTTCTCTGGAAAGTGTATTTGAGTTTCTTGAAAGAAAATCATCCTCGTTCACATTAGCACATGACAGTGCTTGAATACTGAAAATGATATACACTGACACAGCTACTGGCTCACCAATGAATCCCATGCTGCGTCCCAGGACGAAGATGCCATTCAGAGCTCCAATCTCCACAAACTCATCCGCCTCATCCCTGTGGAAGACAAGAAGCAAACCAAGGAATCTGAGTTGGAGCTGTTGTAGACTTTGTCATACAGAGAGAGAGAGCGCTTTACAGATATACCCAATTTATGCAACTCAAAGGCAAGGGTATTGTGTTTAGGGACCACAGTAAGCAGACACAGGCAAAACTATAATTTGAAAAAATGTGTTGATGAAATTATGTGGATGAAAAATATAGCAATAAGGACTGTAATAGGAGTTGCTATTTTTTCATCTGACACCAGTATTGGTGCATCCCTATAAACATTTGGGAGATTGTATTTGTTGGCCTACCGTGTGAATACACCACATGTCCTTAGTAAGTCTACAAAGGCCACACCGATGAAGCCATCCACATTCAGGATCAGGTTGGGTTTCTAATACAGCAACAGAGACAGACGGGAACAAAATACAATTGAGTACCTCAGACCATATAACTCCGTTTGAAACAATGTTTTCAAACTTTATTATCTAAAGATGGTAAGTTAGAGTGTTGTGTTAGACAGTAGAGGTTGAGCACTTTCTTGTGATATATCACATTCACACTCGCAAGTGATTTGGATTGACTTTACAACTGCAAATACATGGGCTGTTCAAAACATTTCAAAATAGAGTTATATGGTTATTTAGTGCAATGGTTCATTTATGACTGGGTGACTGATTGTAGTGAGTCTGTATATAGTTAAGAACATGAAAGAGAGGAGAGGAACAACTGGATTCGTCCAGACCTTGGAGGTGGTGATCTTCTCGACATCCAGAGCATAATCCAGAAGCTGGGTGGCAGGGAAGTGCTGCTTCACAAAGTCCTTCAGTATCTGGACCCTCATGTCGGGGTTGTTAATCTGAACACACAAAGTTACAAACACGTACTGGTTATTTGCAGAGAGAAAGACAGATGCACACACTCACACACACACACACACACACACACACACACGCACATGCATGCATGCACAAACACACACACCAAAGGTGATGTACAGTGCTCACCGACTTGACCCTGTGTGATACACAGTACTGAAGGACTTGACCCTGTGTGATACACAGTACTGAAGGACTTGACCCTGTGTGATACACAGTACTGAAGGACTTGACCCTGTGTGATACACAGTACTGAAGGACTTGACCCTGTGTGATACACAGTACTGAAGGACTTGACCCTGTGTGATACACAGTACTGAAGGACTTGACCCTGTGTGATACACAGTACTGAAGGACTTGACCCTGTGTGATACACAGTACTGAAGGACTTGACCCTGTGTGATACACAGTACTGAAGGACTTGACCCTGTGTGATACACAGTACTGAAGGACTTGACCCTGTGTGATACACAGTACTGAAGGACTTGACCCTGTGTGATACACAGTACTCACCGACTTGACCCGGTGTCCGATGCCCATGATTAGCTTGCCATCCTTCTTCATCTTATTCACAAACTCCATGGGCAACATGCCACTGTCAAATGCTTTGCTGAACTGTTTCGCTGCAGCATCCAGGGCACCACCAAACCTGTCACCCTGGAAATCACACACACACACACACACACACACACACACACACGAGAACTGTAACATTTTCTCAAGGAAGGTATGAAAGAGTGTACTGTAGTGTACTGTGCTGAGTACAATGGTTACAAGTTGGAGTACATCCCTCAGGATGAACAGGTCTTACGATGGTGAGAAGGCCAGAGGTGAGACTGGAGATGAGGTCTTTGCCAGCACGGGCACAGACAATGGTGTTGTGGGCACCAGACACAGCAGGGCCATGGTCAGCAGTCACCATAAGACACATCTCAATGAACTGGCAAGCATACCGGGGTAATCTACACAGGGAAAGGGAAATCATTACAAAACGGTTATTTGTTTACTTCAATAAAGATGGTTTCTCAGTTTATGTAAGTGGTAGTTAAAGTTTCTGGAGGTTTTCAAGTCAAGTTGAGTTTATTTGTCACACACTCCTTCATACAAGTACAATGTGTGGTGAAATGCTTTTGCTGGCTCCTAATGTGCTTTATAAAGTATAAAAAGTAGAAATACAAATATATAAAATAGAATAAAATATATACAAGAATGGCATGAGCTGTCAAGAGCAGGCAAAGATATACACAGATGAAATATAAAAATGTGCTAATGAAAACCACATAGGTTGATCAGAACTTGAAGCATACCCTTAAAGTGTGTGTGTGTGTGTGTGTGTGTGTGTGTGTGTGGGGGTTTGGGTGAACTACCACTTTGACGACCACTGGTTACTTGAGAAACTGACCTCCTCTGGAACCAGAGCAGCCCCAAGGTTCCTCCCAGGCCCATCTCTGTCTTGAACACCTCTGTGATGGGCATGCCTGCATAGATGAGCTCCTGACCTCTCTCATCACAGATACTGGTCATGAAGGAGGCCGGCTTACGGATCAGACCCAGCTCCTGCAGGGCAGAGAGACAGAAGAGGGGAAAGAGATAAGCATGAGAAAATACCCCCCCCCCC
>OMKL01104564.1:0-10067 GCA_900302295.1 Parasudis fraserbrunneri | reverse complement strand
TTCTAAATCCATGGGAACTCTTCCAGATAGCACCTTTTAAATCCATGGAAACTCTTCCAGATAGCACCTTTTAAAACCATGGGAACTCTTCCAGATAGCACCTTCTAAAACCATGGGAACTCTTCCAGATAGCACCTTCTAAAACCATGGGAACTCTTCCAGATAGCACCTTATAAAACCATGGGAACTCTTCCATATAGCACCTTCTAAAACCATTGAAACTCTTCCAGATAGCACCTTTTAAGGGCTAAAGTTCGGTATGTAGTTGTGAGGATTAGGGATGAATGCAAGTCAATGGAATTTCCTCACAAATATAGTGATACTAACATATCAGGACTTAACAGTGTGTCATGTGTGCACATTGTGTGATTTGTACGGTGTGTGTGTGTGTGTGCGTGCAAGGGTGTGTGTGTGTGTGTGTGTGTGTGCGTGCACATCTGTGTTAAATAAAAATCCTCACCCCAAGATATCAACTCAGAGATTACAAACTGTGGTGGCAAGGCAAGTCTATGTGTTATACTGTACGTGGTTGTGCATGTGTGTGTATGTGTGCGTGTGTGTATGTGCATGTGTGTGAGTGTGTCTATACGTGCGCAAGTGGGTGTTTGTCATCACCGCAGGATACCAACTCGGAGATGACAGGCTGCAACTCGTGGAGGTGCGTGCAGTGCAACACGCAAGATGTGTTTGTGTGTGTGTGTTTATGTGTGTGTGTTTTTCTGTACCTGGTTGTGTGTGTGTGTGTTTTATGTGTTTGTGTGTATGTGTGCACGTTTCTGTACCAGGTTGTGTATTTATGTGCATTATGTGTGTGTGTGTGTGTGTGTGAGACAAGGTGATGATTTGGGAGTTGTGAAAAAAAAAGAAGCATGGATTCTGTTGCTGAATTATTAAAATTGTCTCATCTTATCAAAGATAAAACACAAGCTGAGGGGAAAAGGGGAGTGCGAGAGAGAGAGCTAGCCAGAGAGAGAGAGAGAGAGAGAGAGAGAGAGAGAGAGAGAGAGCTCAAAGAGATGCGTTGAAATATAACACAGGAAGTGTTGGCCCTAACTAGTAAGTAAGTAAGTAAGTAAGCAAGTAAAGATTTATTTATATAGCGCCTTTCATACATTAATGAATTGAAATACCTTATTATCCCGTGGGGAAATTCGGTGCACAGTTTGCTCACATAGATCACGAATCACATAAATCACATAATCACTTAAGTCACATATATCACACACCATTAAGTAATGCTCCAACAAGCGATTGTCTGTTTGAGTGTGATTAAGATGATTTCCCATTTTACTGTTTAAATAGCCCCACGCATAGAGCAAGGACTAAGGTTGTGACACCCCAGTATTTCACCCAGTCTGGGGTGAAGTGATTCTGTAGCGAATAATGTGTTGTAAAGAATGTAACTGCCTGTTCTGTCTGTCTTTATAGTGCTTAGTCCAGTGCTACCTGTCACGCGCCCTTGGAAGTCGGGTGCCCCCTCCCATTCTCGCCTGCGGTCTCTGCTTCGGTGTGTCTGTTGGGGGGATTTTCCTGCACGCGTAGTGTTGTAATATTTGATTTTTGCACTAGTCTACCCATTTGGTTTACAGTGTCTTCTGGCTTTGCATGTGTGATATTCCTTCCATTTGGGGTGCTGTGTGGATTTCTCTTCTGCCTACTTCACTCTCTCTCCTTCAGGCACTCATGGTTGGAGGCAGGGGCTAGGCGGCGAGGTGGTCATGCGGCTATCCAGGGCAGTTAGTGCTGTATCTTCAGTTCATTTTTAATTGGCATAACAAATACTTGGAATTTACTGTATGTGTACACTGGAATAAAGTTTATTTTTTCTATTTTCATAAAATCCATGCCTCATCTGATACTTTGAACCTGTGTTTTCGAGTAACTGAGATTATTCCTTAACAATTGAGTTCTTTCTAGTCGTCAAAATAGAAGTCCCTCTTATTTATTCCAATTGAGTTCCTTCCTCATCCTTCCTACTCATTAAACAGAAGGTGGCGTTGTTCAGTCAGGACCTATTTCGCTAGTGGTGTAAGGTCGGGTCACCACATGTAGCCCTTTTTATACTTAGTTACCCCGTTTTAGGGGACCAAACAAATGTTCAAATTAACAGTAACTTAAATAAAGTCACCATATTTAATATTTGGTTGCAAATCCTTTAGAATCAATGAAAGTCTGAAGTGATCATTCATGAAATTATTTTATCTTTCCTGCTAGCAATATTCAATATATTTGAAAGGGACTTAATGGTATTTTAGGTGTACGGTGGACTCTCCATCAGAATACTCAAATCCAGTATGGGATATACAGTATAGTTGACTTGTGAGTGTTATTTTGTGCAGTCCCTTAGGTTTCAAGGAAAATCTAAATCATCACCCTCCTGTCACTATAAATGAAAATACAGATAAGTGCAATTTCATCATCAATGGAATAATCAGCAATATTCCTCCAAAGTTAAGCAAAATTATGAGGTGAAATATGGCATGGCGCTTTTCAAAGGGGTCCCTTGACCTTTCACCTCAAGGTATCTGAATGCCAAGTGGCTCAATGGAACCGTAAGAGTCTCACCTTTACATCCATGCCCAATTTTTGCTAATCCCATTTATGTTTTTTTTTTTTCTTCTAGAAAACTACACTGCATTTGCATATTTCTGCATACTGTGGTCCCTAAACAGTCACAGTAGCTCTTTCAGTGTCAGTGACACAATTTATTTATTTATTTATTTTACTTGACCTCACTGTATAAAATGACCTATTGCACCCTATAGGTTAATTACAGTACAATGAAACTTCCCATTGTTCCACTACACCCATAAACTAGAGACCAAATTTTCTACAATACAATAATAATTAACAAATATTATATCATGAATAAACATTTATTAAGGATGGCCATCACAAAGTATGACCAACACTTCTATGTGGCAACGGTTGACCTTTTACCCCCAAAAAATGGCTATATGTGAGTCTGAGAGCGTGCAGTTGAAAGTGTCATCCATTCATTGATGTCAGATATATGTTGGGTTGAGATCATCTGGCATGGCAGAAACGTACAACTGTGTATCATCTGCATAGCTAAGGAAACTAATAATGTGCTTTCAGATGATACCTCTGCATGTACTGTAGAGGCTAAAAAGGACAAACCCAAGAATGGAGCCCTGCAGTACACCATCTGTGATGTCTCTATTTTGTGATGAGTGGCCAGTTACAGAAACAATTCAATCTTGTTTTTCGCTCTGAAACCAATTTAGTGTGGAGCCACACAGCCCAACCCATCTATTTACAGTAGTCTGTGAATGAGAATTTTGTGGTCAGTAGTATCAAATGGTGCATTGTGGTCTAACCTTAGAACAGTGCATTTCTTTGCATCAAGACTGAGTCTGATATTTTTCACAACTTTGACTAAGGCTATCTCTGTGCTGTGCATGGCACGGATTCCAGACTGGAACTTAAAAGTTGAAATGTTCGCTCATCTGAGTGAAGTCCAACTTCTCTAAAATGTTATAAATAAATAAATATAAATATTAGAGATTGGTCTGTAATTACCAAGAATTGAGGCATCCAGAATGCTCCTCTTCAGGAGAGGTCACACAACAATAGTTTTTAAGAATGAATAACAGTGCCCTAGAGTGGAATCACATGGTGTTAAAGGATCATTAAAAGTGCATTGATTACCCTGTTTCAAAGAAATACTCATCTGGATATTTGTTATCTTTTCTCTGAAAAAAACATGGCAAATGATTAATAGCAGATGATATGAGTTCGTTTTTTTTTAGCACTCGAGTTGACTGAAGTGCTCCCGGCTGCAATTCAATCCAACGGGGCACCTGGGCAGCTCAGAAAATGCCCTCAAAAGCAGCCCGCTATGGCTTCTTCTTCTTTTAACCCTGAAGTGTCCCTGAAAGAACATCTTTTGTGATTCTGGTGTTGTGTTCTCGTGCCCCGCTGGATTGAACTGCAGCCGTGAGAGATGCAGCCATTTGAGTGCCCAGAAAAACAGACCTCACTCATGTGAAACTGAAAATTCCACACTTCCAGGGGTTGCAAAAACCACCATGGACCTGGTTTTGGAAACCATTAGAAAACCACTCAAGGGTTTTAGCTTCCTTTTTTACCTTTTCCATCATTTCATGTTGCTCCACAAATTAGTTAGAAAAGCAATTACAGACTTAATTCAGAAAAACAATGACAAACTTATCTCAGAGAAAATAATATTTTTCTTTACTATGGACTGCATTCTATCGAATCACTCCACCACATTTCAGTATGAAGTATTCAACTACATGAGCTGTTACAAAAGGTTCCCAAGGTTAATTGGTATCAAGTTTGTGCCTGTCTCATGAACAACTTTGTTAAGGTTACATCGCCAGCGGCAACATAGTGAACTATAAACACAGAGACTGTGGTGAGGAAGTCACGGCAGAGACTATATGAAAAAGAACGTATCGCAGGAGGTGCACTCTCACACCTCCAGGACATCTATACCACGCGGTGCAGGACCAAGGCCAGGAGAATCTTGATTCCCAGCCACCCAGATAACGTCCTCTTCTCTCTGCTGCGGTCAGGGAGAGGGTACCTCATCCATAAGGCCAACTCGGAGAGCCTCATGAGGAGGAGCTTCTACCCTCAGGCCATCTGGATCCTGAAAAGTAACTAATTGCATTTACTCTAGTTACTGTAATTGAGTTGATTTTTTAAGGAAAACTACTCTTTGAGTATTTTTAAAAGCCTGTACTTTTACTTCTACTTGAGCAAATCTGTAAGTATGTACGTCTACATACTTATGAGTACTGAGTACAATTATATCTGTCATTTACAGTATTCTGGACATAACTGACACAAGCTTTGTTGGTATAATGAAAAAGGGACTATCCCCAAACCTTGGACTTCTAGTGACTGATCAAAATATTTGAAAAGACCACACCAGAAGGAGTAATCAGTTCAGGATGATACTGGAGCATGCATCAAATCTTCATGAATTTCATTTGAAAGTAACCAAATACTTAAGTACTCTTTTTTTTGGAGTGCTACTCTTTTACTTTTACTTGAGTAATTTTCCAGATAAGTACTCTTACTCCTACAGTACTTAAGTGAAATGTTATTGAAGTACTTCTACTTCAGTCATATAGTTCAGTACTCTTTCTACCTCTGGTAATAAATGCATACATTAATGTGCACAGTCACTCCACTATTTAAAAAATAAAAAATAAAAAAATAAACCCCGCTAACTTAAATCGTGTCCAAAAATGAAACGCTTTAAACGTGTGTTCAAGATGTCAGAGGATAAATTTGGCTCTTCGAGAGACGGCTTCAATCTTCTGCGATGTACCCAGTGGTGAGTATACCCTACACATTGTTTGAAATATAGATGATATAGATACAGGACCATACAGCAGCAGCTTATAGTACTTGTAGAAAGTGCTGGGGGGGGGGTATAGATACAGCTGAAGTTAACGTCATTGATGATGAACTGAATTATAGTCAATGCTGCTGTGCCTCTTCAAATAAAGGACAACTTTGATCTCTTCACTGAATTTCAATGAAGTGCCTTGTAACATCAAACCTGAAAATAAACCCTTTTGTTGATTTGTGAAATGGCACAATTGTTAACACAATATACTTCCACCAAAACCCCTGTAGGTTGTTGGTTGAAATTCTTTTAAAAAAAAGTAGACATTTTCCTAATGTTTGCCCTTTTTATTTCTGTTTTTATATGTTTTGAGTTAACCTGATGAAGGTCTTTGCACTGAAACGTTGTTCCCAATGAATATTTTTGAATTGCAAGTGAAGAAGACAGCATGTGGGAGTCCTTTGTTCTGTTATGAGCTCTCAAAAGTAAGGAAAAAAAATAATCATCAGTGGCTACATTTACATGCACAGCAATAATGCAATTGTAATGCGATTAAGACAATAATGCGAGTACAGCACAAGCCATGTAAACATCATACTCTGATTACATTAATGCGAGTATGCTCTTAACTGCAGTAAGCATAATCGCAGTAGCATATGTGGTTTACTCTGATCATAGTCGCATTATAAAGACATGTATACACCTTTGTTGTCATTTCTCTAACTGTGGTCATGTTACGCCTGGTGCCTGGGACTAACGGTTGACGCTCCAAAACATTAAGAATAGAAAACGGAATTATTATTATTAACGTGCACTTGCCAGCTGTTTCTGGTTTGTTTTAGAACCATTGATTGACAATCAAATGACTAGGCCACTTGGCCTGGATCAATAAAGTTTGACATGGGCAAGAGCCTCGATAATGTGGTAAGGTTCATGCTTACAAAGATCTGTATCCCCTAGCCCATCGCTCGTAAGGACGTAAAAGGCCATCATTTGATCAAATCCCTATAACCGTCCGAAGGCAGTAGGACAGGGACTTTCCATTCCGTTACAGCCAGTCATTTCTGGGATGTGGTGTGTGCCTCCTCAAAGTCTGTGTGCAAATATGCACGCCTCGTGTGAGTACCTTGATATGATAAATCTGCTCTGTTCGTGGAAGGAATGACACGCACATTTACGCATCGTCATTTTGCAGAATGAGTCAGGCCAACTGTGAGAATATAATGTGAGGGCAATAGGTTGGTTTGTGCACTGCTGTTCCAATTATACATAACTTTCTTTCCATTCTGCATGCTGAAAACCACCCGTTCCCACCAATCATTGCTGCGTATCCTCATCCAAAAGGGGCGAGTTGCACAGGGTGGTTACATTTGTAGGCCTGCTACAGAGAAAGCCATCGCTGCAGTTTGGATCCATATTCACACTGGATCCATATTCATCATATCATTGATATTCATATTCATCACATCATCACATCATTGAAAATGAGAGTAAAAACCTCAATTGATTTGAGTTGAAATTAAAGTTTTTAATTGAATTTTATTGAATATTAATAGAATAATGTATAGAATGGATATTCCCACATACATCAATGCTCCTGGGCTGTGGTAAACATGGAACAGGAAATAATAAGAACCATGGGGACCTGCATTACTCATCCGTCTCATGACGAGCCACTGGCTACAGAAGCAATTTGCGAGGCCTGATTTGACCTGCCTTTACTTTTATGTTCTCTGAGCAGCTCACATTTTCACTTTGTCGCAGACATAGGCTACTTTGTCGCAGACATAGTCTCTATTTATTGTGTTGCCTGCTTATTCAGGAGGCTGCTGGCTGGATGTTGTGGGCAAATGTCATCAAGCAGCGATAAGCCTGCACTCCCTAAAACTTTATTCATCTATTGTTGAGTAGCCTAGATATAGAATCATGAAATGATCATATAACCTTATCTGAAAATGGCTTTTTCCTAGATAAAAGCAGTTAATATTTCTAAGCAAAACACACCGTCCCTCTTGATAATCGAAATAAACACATGTGACACGACACATGTAAACTGGATTATGAAGGGAGTTGTAATTTTATAGAATCATGTAAATAGCATCATTGGACGTTTGCCTTAATCGCAGTAAGTTCAATTGTTGCATTATCGTGTGCATGACAACGTAGCCAACTTGATATGATCACTTAAATCACACATCTACAGGGTGATTATAATTAAAACACGGGGGGAAAAAAAGCACTTCCCCTTGTACTGCCAAGAAAAGGAGGGCCAGACTGATTGTTTCTCCGTGCAACCAGCACGGTGGGGTAAGATGACTTATTTGATATGATATCGTTGACCTTTACGTGAAGACATTTAGCCAATGCACACGGGAAGGGAAAGGCCACAAGTACAACGGGAGATTCACAGCAGGATAAGACGGAGTGCGGCATAATCGCGGGGGGGGCGTCTTCTCTTGTTTCCGTGATTCAGTGTCCAGCGTGGCTGTGCTGGCACCCAGGTTTCACTTGCTGGTGGCTCTAGGCACGGCAGACCGTCATGTCACACACACACACACACACACACACACACACATACAGTACACACTGTCAGCTCTAGGTACATTCTATTCACTGTAGAGGTGTAAAAATGAATCAGTACATCACAAGGCATCATTATGAATGTGGAACTCCAACTGCACTGATCTGTGAAACTCATCATCAAACCCTACAGAGATGAATCAAAATTAACATATGCTTTGGATCTATTTAATCAATGTACAATCATAACGTATTGTCCCATAGTGTGTATATTCAATCTTTGCCGCCTGAGTCAGTCTGGTCATATTTGTAACTAAATAATCATCTTTCATCCGCTGATGCAGTCTGTGCATGGCGATGATATTATTATACCAAGGACTTTCTAAAAGATAATAGAGGTTATTTTCATCCAGCATTGTGTTGCTCTGGGCGCTTATGTTGGCTGCAGTACCAGCTGAAAATCAATAATGCAACTGACAAAGTATGTTACATTTGTATTTAAAGTGTGTTGAAAGTATATTTCTACCCATATGTACTTTTCTGAGAGTGTACTTGCAATGTATTTTTGGTACTTCTTATGTGCTTTAGTATGATGTGTATGTTTAGTATGATAGTCATTAATATGCTATTCATATAAATGTAATTTATTTACACTTAAAAAACAAACAAAAAACGGAGATGTCTACCAAACTTAAATTGCACTTCAGTAAACTTATGAAAAGTGTACTATTTTAGCAAAAGTATAATACATCATTAATACATCAAAGGTATAATTTCAACTTCATCTTAAATACAACTTTTAACACTGGTACAGTACAACTTAAGTGGTTTCAATTATACACACTTTCTGAATACATAAGAAGTATACAAAAGTATACTTTCAGAACATACTGTACACTTAAGTATACTTTTCTTTTTACTTGGCATAAGTCAGCATCATTCTAAGAATGAGATGTACTGTATTGTAAATATGTTTTGAAAATGAATTGACTATACAAACACGTATAAAAAAAAGAAATTCTCTCTCCAGACTGCATAGTGCATCTTTAATCATGCCCCATATAAGCACTACAGCACACATACAGTACACTGATGCAAAGCGCTACGGGCACATCGAAAAAGATCAATTACATAAGCACACTCTTTTCATGACCTAATACATATTAACAGCACATTAAATATCCATTTGCATGAGAGGGGAACTGTGGGACGTGCACCATGCCTCGTGGCTCCATCGAATGCGGCACACTTAAGCCGGGGCGTGAAGTGTGTTTTAAGAGATGAATTAGAGGTTGGAGAGGCGAAACACTTGACAACGCTGACACGCTGGCGCAGCAGCAAAACGCTTCCCACTCCAGAGGGCAGGATCTGAAGTCTTTTAATATCTTTGGTGTTCATTTGGAAGGGGGTTTCATTCCGAAATGCTACTTATCCATTTCGTGAAAACAAAGGATCACCCAATGTTCAGTGGTCAGTAGCTCAAAAATACAGATAACAACACCCTCTAAAATGTCAAAGATTGTCAAGAACTTACCACATATTTGGGAGTGAGTTTTTCACTAATTCTGACCAATTAGCAATGCTAGAATGTAAACCTCATTTGGGTGTAAGACCTCACACGAACATTGTATGGCCTCATAAAGTCAGAGTCCTATTCATTGTCCGTGGAGCAGCCACCAAAGCCCACCACAGTACAGTAAAGCAATTTGTTATGCTGATTCGCTGAAGGAGTTTGTCTGTCAAAGCAAGTACTCCCGCCCACTGAAATGGGTCTGGGCGGCTAAAAGGGGAACCAGGTTAATGAACAGCGGCAAAGAGACGAGATTCCATTCCATTCATTGCCTAAAGGAGTACAGCGATGAGGAATGGGATCATCACAAACCTCCACTCCAAAAAGTTGACTTTTCAGCAGTGATGACCAATCAGAGAGCTGTCACAGTGACGTGTTTGGAAAAATGTTTGAATGAAGGCCACCACTCGCTGCACATATCTGGGAGCAGCGGCCATCAGCAATTCATATGGGACAGTTTCTCTAACCGTCATGCTCATTGCTGTTGGTGAAAATGGCACGTACTGTTGATCCAAACATTATGGACTGTTGATCCAAATACCATAATGTTGTTTTCTGAACCCCTACTTGGTTCAGGGGTGTCGTGAATGGCAGACCTTGAGACCCCCCCCCCCCCCCGGCGCAAAACAA
>OMKL01104530.1:1901-12105 GCA_900302295.1 Parasudis fraserbrunneri | reverse complement strand
CTCATCTTCGACGGGGAGCTGAAGGGGGACAAGAACACGTGCGCCTTGTCCATCATCCTGCCGCAGGCGGAGCTGGCCTTCTACCTGCCCCTGCACACCGTCTGCGTGGAGAGGCTGAAACACATCATCCGCAAGGGACGCATCTGGATGCAGAAGGTAGCCTGCTCGCTCTCACGCAGTTCCCGTGGTGCACTCAGACACACACACACACACACACACACACACACACACACAAAAGCAAGATTCAAGATTCAAGATTCTTTTATTGTCACATATTTAAAAAATGTACATGCATTCAGAAAACGTGAGATGCTTGTTTTCCTTCTCTCCTCAACCGTGGTAGTTTGCACGAGGTACATTATATTACAGTGGTACAATATATTACAGTGGTACAATACAATATAATTCCATTACAATTGGGTGTGCTTGTGTGGTGTGTGTGTGCATAGAGACGCTAAGGTGCTTTTGTGCGTGTGCGTGTGTGTGCGTGTGATGATCTTTTTCAGAGTCTCTCATTCAGTAGTCTGTTTGCTCTGTTCAGGGTTCTTTTTGATGTGGATCTGAGACTTCTATACCGCCTACCGGACGGCATGAGCTCAGAATTCTGTCGCTGGAATTCGAGTAGATATTTTATAACCCTCAAGTTAAAATGTGAACAGACAAGTGAGATGGGAAGGGGTCTATGTCGGAGGAAATGTGGAGAACAGCAGGCAGATCATTTCCATATATTCTGGAGCTGCCCAACCACTCAGTCATACTGGCAGGAGGCAAAATGGCAAACACGGAACTGTTATTTCTTGACAATCTATTTGGGGCGATATTGCAGCTCATTTTTGCGGTGCAAGACAAATATCTGTTAAAGATATTATTTTTGCAGTAGAAGCCCAGATTTCTAGCTGGAACTGCCAGGGAGATGACAACTGCCCTAGCCGCCTTGTCTGCTTGTATCAGATCTCCTAACCTTCACTCTGCTAGCCCTCAGCGTACAGTAGATAACGCAGTAGATTTGCTCAAATGCAGTTCAACTTGTATGAGCGCGACAGAAATACACTGTAGGAATTGTTAAGGAGATTCGAAAAATCACATTTCTTACCTAATCCACGGTTCTTGGAGATTTGGAAATGTATCTTGTCTGATTGATACCCAACCCTGTCCCGCCCCCACTATGTCTGGATCCACTGACTGTTTCCTGTCTCACCTTTCAGGGCTACAACATTATCTCCGTGCTGAGCTCCGAGATAGTTCCCATCATGGAGCTGTTGGCCTCTATGAAGACACACAGTATGCCAGAGGATGTCGATGTGAGCGTTACACACACACACACAGACAGACACACACACACACTGCGTTTATGATGATTTGTGAAGCATCTTTGTTACTTCTTAAATCTGGATTTAAATGTGGGATTGATCATATTTCTCTTAATGGGCACAACACAGGATTTGGCTTAAAGGGGAATTCTGCCGATTTTCAACACTCAAATATGTCTTCTTACCTTCAGGAAGTACTGCGATGATAAGCAGTATCCCCACAGGGTCAGGTCACATGAGCCGCTTACATACCTGGGGTGCTATTTTGGCCACGCCTCCCCCCCTTCTCACTGCTATACGAAGTCAGTGGGAGTTTAAACTCCCAATACACGAGCTGCGCGATTTGATGGCAAACTGAGAGCTTATTTTTTACGTGTTTCAAACTGAGTGAGCCGCAGAAATCCTTAGTGTTAGCCTGTTTTGCAAAAAGAATACATAGTAGCGTCTGATGAAGATCCATCGATATTGTCTGTCTTTATATAAGTTATAAATAGCGAAATAGTAAAAAAAAAAAAATCAGTTTTACTTTGCTGTCTACTAACAATGTCTAAGGCATAAACCCGTAAAAATGCTAAAACTACGGGGAGCCGTGAACCCCTGGACTCTTCACGACGCACTGCCCATGGATAGAGAAGACTCTGTAGCTGAGTCGAACTTTCTGCTTATCATCATAGGTAAATCGTGAAGTAAAAGACATATTTCAGCGTATTTCCCCTTTTAAGTTGACTTGTTCTCATTTTAGATTATGAGGTTTCGCCACACAGAAGTGAAACTTTTGCTCATCGTGACACAGAACGTTAGCTAAGCAGTATGTGGCGCTACCAGAAAAAAACCCAACAAAGCAGTGTACAAAAGTGAACTGAGGAGTGTACAAAAGTGCAGAAAACTTAAAGGGTAAAATTCCCTACTTACAAATGATGTCAGCTGGTAGAGTCCTTCCTCAGCACAGCCCATACTGTTCTTCATTTTGGAATGGATACCCACACCTCTGGCTAGTTAGCCACAAAACGAATGTAAATGAATGGGGCCACTGTTTAAAGGTCCCATATTATGCTCCTTTTCAACAATTTTATATAGTTCTCTGAGGTCCCCAAAACATGTCTTGCTGAAAATACCGCTCAGATTATGCCCTCTAGCCTGCCTCTGTACCCCTCAGTTCTGTCCTTGACAGGCTGTTTCTGTGTGCACGACACGCGCACACAACTCAGGAACAATCTAGGTGTTTCAGATCAAATATCAATTAAGATCCAGCAATTGCGTATCCTATTTCTCGCCTCAGATGTTTTAATGAAGTGTTTGGTGGAAAATTAGAAAGTTTACGAGTACCACCATTTTGTACACACGTGTTTTTCACATGCTCACGAGTCAAGGACAAGGATACTTCCACTTTACATAGGAGGGAGAGGCAAATCTGACCTAGGCAGCCCAGAAAAATCAGACTGGGTTTTCTTATTTCACAGTTTGTGTGTTAGTAGGCCCAGCAAAGACCCAAATGCACAAGCACTGAAAAAGTGAGTTTTTTCAGTTTTTCAGACACCTACTCCACAGTGCACCCAAAGCAAAGAAAATTGTTTTAGAGTATGATTAATGTTGCAATTACGATTTTCTGACCACTAGGGGGGCCGCGAGTCTTTAAATTCCCTAAATGCACTTAATTCATTATGCACTTAATTCACAATGCATTTTACGTGCTATACGTTAGTTCCTGGTTATTTTCTTTAGCCAAATGGGCATATTTGTGGTTTATTGCCAAAACTAGAAAATGCTATTGTGAAGTAGTTGTGAAGTTTGCTGGTTCCCAGCTGTATATATGTCCTGCTACACTTTGCTAGCTTGTATCACAGCTGGGCAAATGAACATGAAAAAGTCTGAAATGAACTCTAGATCTCCCGGGTGATGGCATGTCATGTAATTTCATTTTACACACTGGGAAGCATTTTATATTGCCTACACATAAAATCCAGGCTACTTATATGTCAATCACTTAACCCGAAGTTGTTGAAATGGTCCAACTTCTCAAAATTTCAACAGAGTCTGTTTACTGGGAGCTGCCATGATTAATCAAATGTGACTTGGAGTGAAAGATCTGTCCGTCTGTCCACATTAATTTATCTCCTTATCCATTTATCTCCTCAATTGGTTGGCCGGTAAACCTCATCCACAGGAGAATAATGTGAGAAAACCATATATAACAACAACACCATCAAAAAATAATTTGCGTTTCAGCCATTCTGATAACAGCTAATATATCATCCAATTAAATGATGCACTAAGGTGGGTTTTGAAGTAACAGACGGAACAAAACAATGTATCATAGCGTTATACATATATAAGACACTTGGAAGGTTTTAACCCATTGTGTTTAGGCAGTGACAGATGAAGCAGATTTCCCCATTTTCTGTTTATTAGCATTTTTCGGCACGTCTGCGTGGAGTTGTGGCACGCGCATCCCCGCGTATGGACTAGTCCAGTATGAAGTGCAGCATGGGTTGTGCTTAGAGAGGACTCTAGCCTCGACAACATCATCAACGAGTATGAAATGGGGCTAAGGGTCTCAAATTCTGAACTCACCCTTTCAAGGAATAGTGAATCACTTTTAAGAAGCCTGTCCCAAACACATTTGCACCAGTTCTGTGGTTTTTGAGACACTGGAGGCAGACAATGTCAGCAATGCTTGTGAAAGTCAATGGTGGCATGTAGTGTGGAATGTTTCTGAGACAGGCCTCATGCTCCTATTGACTTCCACTAACATTACTAAAAAAATAATGTATTAACAAAATATTTTATTCTTCCAATACCTTGGTACAAGTGCATTTTGGATGCACTGAAAGGACGCCTTTGTGCATAGTGACAAATCAGATAGGCTTCTTAAAAATGTGGACAATCCCTTTAAGCAGTACAGTAGAACCCTGTTTATGGCAGATTGTTTCTGCCAGTTTTTAACTAGGACCAGGAAGAAAAAACGCATACAACTCCTGTTTTTAAAATCCTTGCTCTGGATATCAGTTACCTTAAATTTCATGTAAGATTCTGTTATCAGTTTTTAAAGTTCACTCAAGCCCTTAGCAACTGCCAAACACACACACACAAAACCATGCCCCCCAGACACGGAACCTTATTCGTTGACTTCAGAAGGCCTCAAAGTATTCTCTGTTTATGCAATTTTCAATCGGCGGGGGTCATAACAGCCCTGATTTTCCATGATTATCTCTGGTCCGTGTTTTATCTGTGACTCGGTAATAACTAGACATGCACAGAGAAGGCTGACATAATCTTCAAAGGGTTCTGAATCTCTTGAGTACCACATTATTGCTGTCTATTTTCAGCAAAAGTGGGACGGGTTCGCCCATCCTCCCCAGACATCGTAGAAATGCTATGGAAATGGTTAATAAATGGAACAAATAAGAAGTGCTACGGGTTTAACCATTCTTCCCATTGCCCATGCGCTTGTGCAAAAATATATAAAAAAAAACAATACAATGTGAAATGTCTATTCGGGGCAAAGTATGCTCCATATTAAGGCATAGTGCTCAAATCTTAAAGGGGACATATTAAGGAAAATGAATTTTGTGAAGTCTTTGTGCGGATTTGGCAGACTGAAATGTTAATGACCAAAAGTTACATATGTACTTGTCGTTTGGCCAGGCTTTGAAGTCTTCAGATTAACAAGCCTAAGCAAGCTGTTCAGGTTGATTGCCCTTGGTGATATCACATGGGGGACCGAAGCAGTGAATTAGCTTTGATTAATCAATTAGCTGTGCTTTTTGGAGTCAGGAACACTGCCTGCCTAATGTACTGCCCAGTTTGCAGAAGACATTTACTCTTGCGTGTGGCGTAGCCAGGCAGGGAAGGAAATAATTGATTTAACATTTGGTGTGTCATACCCACCAAAAACGGCGTGTTCGATTTATGCAAGAGAAGAAAGAGGTGCTGGAAAATAAATCATTAAAATTGGATTTAGACTAGTTTCTTTGCAAAAAACGTAACAAAGATGTTCCACAGATTCAAGGAAGTTGTATAAAATTGTTGAAAAAGTACATGATGTCCCCTTTAAATAAAAAAACTAGAGTTCATGTACTACATATCACTTTTTAAAGCTTATTTTCAGCACTAGGAGTTATATATTCTTCATTCCAAATCAAATCAAGCTCTTTATTTTCTATTTTAGACTTCGAGTTGTTACATCCCCCAACCTTACAAGTCTGTGTTGTGCTTTTTTTTTGGTCTGTAGCAGTAGCCACAATTGCTTAAAGGGTAATGCCACCTATTTTAAGATTTCACATATGATCTTCCTGTGCCCCAGGACAGTTCAATCAGTATTTGTGAACACGCACCACTGTCTCCTAAAGCTAGAAATCAGAGAGCGAACCCTCCAATTGGTAATGTCACTTTGATGTCAAATCTGGGGCTGTTCCATAGACAATGAATGGGGCCGTGACTTTATGAGGCCATAAACCGTTTGTTTGAGCTCTCAAATGAGGTTTTAATTCTGGTTCAGACCTAGCAATGCTGGAATATAAACCTCATTTGGGTGTAAGAGCTCACGCAAACATTTGATGGCCTCATAAAGTCAGAGCCCCGTTCGTTGCCTATGGAGCAGCCCCAGATTTCACATCCCAGTGACATCACTAGTTGGAGGGTTCTCTCTGATTTCTAGCTTTATCTACTGAGCTGAACTGGCCTGGGGCACGGGAAGAATATATGTGAACTCTTAAAATGGGTGGCATTCCCCTTGTGGAGTATTTCTCTTTCTTTTCTGATGAGGCCAATTTGACAAATGACTCGCGCCTTGTTTTGTCCCCGCTGAGTCAGATCAAAGACACGGTCCTAAATGATGATGACATCGGTGACAGCTGCCATGAGGATTTCCTCCACAAGTAAGCACTTTTGTTCCACGCAAATTGGAAAGGGGGAATGATGTACGACGCCCATTTAATGGCCATCATCTATGGAATGATGAGTAATGACTCTGTACCGCATCATTTTCTCATTGTCTCAGACTGTGTTTCAGAGAGAGAGAGAGAGAGAGAGAGAGAGTCCTAGTAAAATGATTATTTTTCAGGGTCCTGGAAGTCAAATGTTACTAGGAGCCCCCCGACAGCTGGGTCTAAACAGGATTATCTCAGTATCCTGTGGGGATGACAAATGATGTGTAATCCGTGTAACTTGTTTACTTGGGATATACAAGCAAGCCGCGATGCTGTAGCTTCTGAATTCTTGGTGAGAGTGAGGGATTTGGTCGTCTTCATAGTGGCATAGATGTAATGCCAAGTTATGATGTTTTTAGGATGGTCTAAAAACTCGGTCTCGGTCCGTCTCTCTCTTTCACCCTCTGGTATATTGCTGGAGTAGGGTATAGCTGCAGGCTCGCAGGAGAACCGCACTCTCGGGTCCCAACTACGTCAGCGTGATGTGGACAGAAAAAAAAATCATATTGTGATTATTTTGATACATTTGCGATTTAAATTGCAATATGATAAACGTGTATGTTAAAGGTAGACTCTGTAATGTCATCAAACAGCAACCTCTAGGAAAAAGAGCCCTGCTTGGTGTTGCACTTTGCACTTTGAACATTATAGCGATATATATTATATAATATATGAACCATATTATAACTATATAGTTATAAACTGTGAATTCTTCGGCAGAGCCTGAGGTGTGGCCAGCAGTAGCAACTCCTCCCCTATCCCAATACACACATCAAACCAAAACAAAAAATGTAAACAAAATCCAATACCAAGAGGCACACTTTTGCCTTGGGGTCGCTGTTTTTGACGGCATTACACATTCTACCTTTAACATCTTATATTTCCTTCTAACATGGCTGAAAGCACACATTCATTGGCCTACCAAGACAGATCATGACACGAGGAGTTTAGCATTACAATAATAACTGAAACCAATTGGACAGTTTCCAAATGTTTATTTGTAAAATGAACACAATGAAAGTAGAATAAACGTAAACTGATTTAGTTTTCTACCACAGAAATGTCATTGATATGTAAAGTAAAGACCGGTAAAGTCAGTTCCCTTGCTTGCGCGAGTAGTCGATGATGCCCTTTGGCTGACAACTCTGGAAAGGCGGCTGTACAGATACAAATATTTGCCCAAACACTGGGTGAGGATGGTAATTGGCTACCACATGCCAACATATTTGTCTTATTCAACCCCCCATGTGGGTACATACACATGCCCCATCGCTGATGTGAAAATTCCTTCAGATCCAAATATGGAAAATTATGTTGTTCATCTGACATCTTTGTTTCCAACAAAGCCAGAATAAACATAAACATTTTCTCATACTGCAAATCACATTCAGCTTCAACTGAAAAGGTGAATCATAGATAATAATTCAGGAACATGAACAACCAAGGCAACAAAGATGCTTGGTTTTTATTGTTGTTTTCTCTGGTCCCTTCACACGTTAGCCATAGAGTAGCCTACAGTTCTCTGACTTAGCTAATGAACAGGTTATCATAAATAACCTACATTCAACAACGACAACGTCTAGCTTGCAGTCAGTTGCCAACAGCCGAACAATAACTCCAGCAACTTTACAGAGCATACTGAAGATTTGTCACAGTTTTTAAAAATGTACATACATTCAGAAAACGTGAGATGCTACGTGAGATGAAAAGTGAGATGCTAGTTACCCTGAAGAGAGCAGCGATCTGTCAAACTACCTTGTCAAATAGAAATGTACGTTTTATTTTGTAAATTGCAGCCTTTGCGGTTTCTTGCAAAAAATTTGATTAAAGGTGGGATAGGCAATTTCCAAGCAATGAGAAGGGGAGAGGTTACTTGTCCAGCAGAAATAGAGCACGTTCAGCATCACTTTTCAAGCTAGGTGCCATGTGCTGTGCACGCGCAGGAGACGTTTCCCCACAGACTCCCAGGGGCACTGGCAGTTTCGAGCTGGATTTACGAGCGTGCAGTCTAATGTTACTAGTTTACTACCAAACAGGATTTACAACAAGGGAACACAGTGGGAGAAAGGCTTAAAACGAGAGCGTGGAAAGCAGGCTAAGTTATGCTCTCTACCCTTAACACAGTGGGTCCTTCTCCTGGCTTCACTGACTCCAAATTCACAAATTCACTGTTTTTTTGGTTTGATTTTTTTTGCTTCAGAGGGTCATATCAGCTACTTGCTGTATTCACATTAGACACTATATTTTCTGATTACTATAAAGAGGTGAGTAGTGATAACATAGGCCTATGTATCGTAGCAATGTTTTTAGTGGGAATACGGAAAATTCTAGTGGGCATACGGCGTATACCTGCGTATCACCAGAGCCAGTTATTGGTAATAAATGGCTTTGTATATCACGTTGACTATACCATTGGTTTCATGTTTCCTGGCTCGCTGGCTGATAAGAATAGCGAGCATTACATAGCCTACTTAATATGCGAACACAAAGACTGTTCTGACAGCACAATATTGATGTAACTGAGAGATTCGCTGGGGGGAAATGTTTTTAATGTTGTAAACAAGTGCCAGAGACAGAGGCTCTGACCAGTGAACCTGCAGTACGCTAGCGCCCTCCTGTGTTCAAAAGGTGTAACTATATCTATTTCAATGAATAACAATGAAAATGTATTCAAATAAAATACTTTGAAAGATTTGAAAAACTATTTGACAATTCAGGCCCTTGGCTGCTGTTAGCCTATGTGCGAAGATTCACCCAAAAGAATTGCGTAATTTGCCAGATTAGCTTGGGGTTACACACACACACACACACACACACACAGACACACACACACGACCGAATGCATGATCTGCGCTGGCGGAGATAATGAACTAAGATCCAGTAATTAAAGGTCCCCTTTTCAGAATAATATGTTGTCAGATATTTTAGAGACTGGGCTTGAAATGTAGTTCATTGTGTATTTCCGGTGCATTTAGTACAGTCTTGTACCCATGACTTTTTTCTTGTTTTTCCTCAAATTTAAAAATGCTGATCCCATTTAATTATGCTAAATTCGGCTCCTGTCAAATGTCAGACCAGTTGAATAAGTGGAGTCATATAAACCCAGCTACCAAGAGAAACTCTTATAGTTATAGTTAACTCTTATAGTTAAGACCATAGGCAAAAATTTGTCCGGAACTATCACGTGACTAACTAGGTCTATAACATTATTATATTGTACATTTAAATTTGTTATGGTATTACGGTATTGTGTAGCCAAAGAAATATTTGGTCTTATTATTTGATACTGATATAGCAGCCTACCAGATGTGTAAAATGTATAGAATAATTTGTGTCTTGGTTATACGTTGCTTTAATTTGATTCACATGCATAGCAAACGAAAAAAAATCCATTAGTTGGTTATAAATCGCAATAACTAACAAAATCAACGGAGGCGCCGGAAGGAGAGAAGAAAGTGCGAGTACGAAATTGCCATGAGATCGTCGGGGCTTGAGAGTGTGGTTCTGCGAGACTGCAGCCTTATGATATTGAATAGCTGTCCTCTCATTAATAAGTGAAGTCATTCTCACCAAGCTGACGTCCTCTTAATCAGCATGCCTTTGTGCTTCAGAGCCATCAGTTCTCATCTCCAGACGTGTGGCTGTTCCATGGTGGTTGGAAGCAACCCAGACAAAGTCAACAAGGTACTCTTGGCTACACACGCATGCATACACACATGATGTAAAAAATGTCTTGAAGTTAATTTTTGTTTGTTTGTTTTTTCAGTAAGTTCAAAGGCTAAATTCCATTTCAAGCCCCAAACACAAATAGTTTTGTACCGTATATTCACATACATTTTTCAAATGTCACTTGTGTCAATGTTCATTTCACGTGAGGGGAAGAAGGCACACACACACACACACACACACACACACACACACACACACACACATACACACACACACACACACACACACACACTCTCT
>OMKL01104506.1:0-10119 GCA_900302295.1 Parasudis fraserbrunneri | reverse complement strand
GTCGTAGCCCCCAGAGCCCTGCGAGACCGACTTCACGCGGCCTGATGCCCTGCAGAAAGAAAAGAGGAAAGCATGAGAAGTGAGTCAGCATATTAAATTATAAAAAAAAAAAAAATTATAATCTGATATGACAATGACCATTCAGTTAATAGTTATATGCACTTTTGTGCCATTAGTATTTCTACATATATTAAAATGTATGTGAGTGATGTTGCTCGTTGAAATGCAATTCAAATAGATATACATAATAGTGATATACATAATCATACCATGCATGACTATTCTCTGCATCGAGGTATAGACAGTACATAGTGACTATGCATCAAGGTATTCTCTAATCTAACCTCTAGACAGTACATAGTGACTATTCTCTGCATTGAGGTATTCTCTAATCTAATCTCTCAGTACATAGTGTACTGTGCACCATATCTGATCAGTAGCTTCCTGCAGGTGAGGAAGTCATTACAGATCAAAGGTTTGGTTTGACAGTGACTGAGGTGTCCCATTTAACCCAGTAACAACCCAGCACACAGGAGCTCAGTGGAAATACACAGCAAAGAAATATGATTATCCATGAAAACGTCCGTTGAGAAGTTACGAGTTGTTTTCCTTCTTTTCATGCAGCATCATCGTCAGAGTGAGGAAGTCATTAGAATTGTCTTTCAGGCCGGCTTTGAAGAACAATTTCATGCAGATTACCTTATCTGGGGTCATTATTACACTGCCAAAAGAAAGTATCTTGAAATCCCATATCCGATATATTATCAATATATTGTTAAAAACCATTCCGGGTTTTCCGCTCAATACCCTACCTGTTTTTGTTCTGTGAGGATTTTTAGAGAAAAGTAAATTGTAAACCGTCAGGCAGCAGCTCATACTGGACAACACGCCATCCATTATAGTAATTCACATATGTTACTCCTTTACTCCAGGACGCTTCAGTTAGTGTGTGTTAACATGCACAACTGTCTCCTATATATAGATATCAGTGATAGGCCCCTCAAATGTGTGATGTCACCTTGATGCAAAGTCTGGCCCTGCTCTATATGAATTGGGCACTGACTTTGTGGAGCTATAAAATGGAGGGAAAGGGAAAGGGATATTTCACTTTACTAGAACTTGTTGAAAATCAGTAGTCTTACCTCAATCTAAAGTCATCTACAAGTAGCCTAAGCTAGTGGCATTTGCTGTCACTACCACCATTCCTCCCAGGTGTCAGGCTCCTCATTCACTTCCATTTATTTTGAGGACCAAGTCTAAATATCATACTTCTGATGTATAAACAAACTATACAGCAATAGTATTCTGTGTAATATATTTTTCTATGTCAAAGGTACTTGTTTTTTAGAGCTAACATTGCCATTTTCAAATTATCGGCAAAGGAACTATTTCTCACTTGAGGTGTAGTTTGACCAACTGTCAACTTTTCACAGAATGTTTAGAATCTCTCTTCCAGCAAGGCAGCATGTAACCATGGGTAACCACTCCCCAAACAAAGATACACAGTAAACTCAAACCTAGCCTGACATGTCAGACCCCGTGGAATGTACGCAAGCTAGCTCCACACGGTCTGAAAGCAGCCCATCGAGAAATAAACAAATTACTTGCCAGCGAAAATGGCCGTCAATGAAGTCAATTTGGAGGTAATGTGTCGGTGCCTTGTCTTTAACAACGGTGGGAATTCCTGCCACTGTGATAACATTAAAATACAAGAAAAAGACGATTCCTCCATTTATCTGTGTGTCACCAAGGCAACAGGCTGTCAGTGTGCCATCAGACAGGGGCGTTGTATATCAAAGTTTAGAATAGTCTACATGTGCAAGCTATGCCTTGTTGCTGCTGTTAGTACGGAGGGGGGCACAAATCATCTTTTTCTTGTACTTGAATGTAATCACAGCACCAGGAATTCCCCCTGGTATGAAAGACAAGACACCAACACATTACCATGGTAAGTCAAATTGATGACTTATTGATGACCATGTTCGCCGGCAAGGTATTTTTTATTTCTCAATGGGCCACTTTCAGACCCTATGGAGCTAGCTTGCGTACTTTCCATGGGTCTGAAGCATCAGGCTAACTCAAACCTACAACAAATTGACCGGATCTGCTCATATTTTTCAAAGGTAATAAATCTGTAAAGACATATCAAATGCCAAAATAAACACGTACCTTTGACTCAGAATTGTCTGTTTTATTGAAGTCTGCACGGCAGTAGTTTGTTTATACTTCAGAAGTATGATATTAAGACATGGTCCTCAAAATGAATGGAAGTGAATGAAGAGCCTGACACCTGGCAGAATGGTGTCAGGACAACAGGGACAGCAGTGTGGTCACTAGCTTACTTGTAGATGCACTCATAGATGTAAGACTGCTGAAAATTGACAAGTTCTACTAAAGTGAAATATCCCTTTAAGCTGAATTCTAACATCCAAATTAATTTTATATTCTAGTATTTCTAATAGGTATGAACAACATTTTAAACCTCAGTTGCGTGTAAGAGCTTGCACAAAAATGTTATGGGCCTACAAAGTCAGTGCCCCATTCATTGTCTTTGGAGCAGTCCCAGATTTGATGGTAGCCCCAGATAGGTGACATCACAAATTTGACCCTCGCATTTAAAGTTGAAAGTTGGATGGCGTTCCACCTCTGGTTCCACCGTCAAACATCTTTGCCCAAAGAGGAGTAAACTTACTGATGCTACCTATTACTTGTATTATTTTCCCTTAACATATTGTATAAATAATATTATATTATTGTTTCCCCCATATTTTTTAGTCTCTTTTTTAGCCATAAAGGTATGGTTTCCTTACACAGAACAGATAGTCTGTTTACTTTTCTGATAACTACATCACTGCATAACTCATAAAATTTCAGACAAGCTTCATTTTCGGTTATTTGTGATAGTCTGTTTACATCCAATTCAAAGTTATAACCACATTTTCTTTCAGACTAATTTGGTCGCAGATGTCTGCATTTGATATAAAGTTATAAGGCACTTGGGCAGAGCTGTTTAGCAGGATGTGACGTAACAGGCGTGGAGTCAGCTCTGCGTAGGAGTGTGGTGTTTAATACCTCTGATTTCTAGCTTCAGGAGAGAGTAGTGCATGTATTAACTTAACTGTCCTGGGGCACAGGAATAACATACATGATGTGAATTCTTAAAATGGGTGACATTCCCTCTGTCTTTGGCAGTTTTTGAAGGTATAGGCCTACATTTTTTCCATTCAAAGAAACAAAATGATATGCTTTTGATATCAATTCAACTCTATATTATAGTTGATATCAATTTAACCAGTATTTTTATATAAGTAGTATTTATATATAAGTAGATTATCTAGTCTAGTTTATTTAAGTGTAAATGACAACATAAACATTCTAAATGGGCCCAAGTGTATTTCCTGTTGCAGTATTTCCTAATACATATAGCTGACAGGAAATTACCTTAGGCCCAAGCTGTTCCCTTAGCAACAGAATTCTTCTGGAAAAAAAAAAACACTATTAGGGTTAAAAAAGAAAAAAAAAGGAAAGAATGTTGCTACGGCAGCAGTGGAACCACTGAACCACTCAAGCAAGATGAGAAATGGAACAGAGTGGCTGACAAGGGAGAACTGTATTTCAGATGAGCTATACAGTAGAATGAAGACAGCTTTTCGTACATACTGCTACAGTAGCCTGCTTTTATAAATATTCCTCCGAATAGACAGAAATAATGAGCTGTTTCAAATTCAGCTTCACAAAAAAGTAGGACATCTTTCTTACTTCCTCCTTTTCTTCCTTCAAAGCTCTCGTGCTTGTCTGGAGAGATATACAATCTCAACAAACAATGATAAAATAACTTTTCTTTTTGCATGAATCTCAATAGGGGTGATGGTGAAAGAATGTTCCTACTGTAGGTTGCCAATTACAGAATCTCATTATTATGATTGGCCACAGATAATGTATAATTCACAATTTAGACCTACTGAAATGTAATTCTATCTAGATGCTCTATGGAGCAGCCACATGTTTTACATCCCAGTGACATCACAGATTGACGGGTTCTCTCTCTGATTTCTAGCTTTAGGAGAGAGTGGTGCGTGTTCACAAATACTGACTGAGCTATCCTGGGGAAGAACATTATGTGAATTCTTAAAATGGGTGGCATTCCCCTTTAAGATCATAATTTGCGCAAACTCCAACATGAATATTTAATGGACAGCCTACATCAATAAATCAACATGATTTCTGTGAACCAATCCTGATGAGCATGTATCCATATGACATCTAATATCTGGCATCTGCAATCACAACTAGTGGGCCTATAACAAGTGACGGGAGGCTTTTTGATAAATGTTCTCAGGCCACATGGGTGACTTGGGTTATCCATGACTCACTGGGAAAAGTCCAGTGTGACGTCATGTTAGCAACATAGTGGCATTAAGCACAGCAGGAGATCATCATGTCCATGTGTCAAATAGGGAAAAACAAACTTGCTCATAAAAACACACTTACAGGCACAAGCACACAATCCTGGCCCCCAGTCAGTCACATGCACACGCACACGCACACACACACACACAGACCAGTTATGGATTATAAGACCCCTTATGGTGACTTATGCTAGAATGAACATTTATTAAATTTCAAAAAGTGAAGTTTCAAAACAGATCTCATTCTAAACACTGTGAATTGTTCTGGAAGTAGAGGTTAACTTGTAGAGTGCGATTCATCAAAGAACAAACAAGGGGAGTCGATATCTCACCATAAATATGGGTAGTGCATAAACAAATGACTGCAAAAATGTATCCTGCTGCATTCAGCACTGTGTAACTGCTGTATGCTCTGCTCTACTTCCTTCTTGCCCACCACTAACAAGGATGATAAGACCAGGATGGGACTTTGCCATCATAATACCGTTTGAAAATGGCTGCCCCTTAACACTGGGAGACCAATCGCCATCGTCAGATGTTGTGATAATGAAAAAGTAACTACACAAGATATGAAGGTAGCTAGCAGCTGACAAACTAGCAGCAATCTAGCACCAATCTAATGCAATAAGTTACCCTGTGAATCATTCATCAATCTAGACCGTAGTTCCCTTTTTTGTATTGTATGTAATCTTGCAATAACGGTAAATGAAGTTAATTCCTCTGAGGCAATGTTATGGCTGTGTCCCTCCCTCGTCATATCATTCTAGCATTACCTCCAAGTCATGAAGGTTGTAGGGAAGTTGTAGGACTGACAAGTTTGTTTATTTCCCCTTTTTCCCACGGCGGCACGCAGGACTGCTGGCGTGGGCTATAGGCTACGCGGCAAATCGTGGTCACTCATATATGGACGTTTTGTGAGGGATGTTTTGTGAGGAGGACGCATGCGCAGGTCATGCACTGTAGGTGCTTTTGGCAACGCCTTTCTCTGCACCTCCCTAAGTCATCACCTTGAACGGCATTGCTCTGTTTCTGTTTCCGCCTGACTGACACATTCTGCTTCACTTCAGCAGCACTGACTCGATAAGAAAGTGTGTGTGTGTGTGTGTGTGTGTGTGTGCGCGCGTGCGTGCATGCGTGTGTGTGCGTGTGTGCATGTGCGTATATTTGTGTGTTTGTGCGCGTGCGTGTCTTGTGCACATTAGGCTGCTATCCTTTAGTGTGTCCGTCTGGGCCTAGGTGTCACCACAGTCTGTTGCACACAGTCCCAATATCAGCCTCTGGTCTGGTGAGCTCTGCTGTTTGGGTCGGCTCTATGGGCCACTGGGCCACTGACCAAACTAGAAACTCTACTTTCTCAACTGACATCAGATCCCTGTATTTGTTCCTTGTCTTGGTCTGCTACTTTCTTCCCTATTCTGTGGCCTTGCCAATGACTGGTTCCTACGAATAAAAGAAGAATTTTCAAATCAATATCATCATTGTCAAATTAATTTGGATAGCATGTTTCGGAGACTATACAAGAATATGTTGTTGAATAGATTGCTATGTTGCTTATATATTTCTACAAACACTATTATGACTTTGGCAAAGCATTTTCCATATTCCCTATCGCTGCTACTATTATTACTATTGAGTGGAAACCTATCACTATTCTTGCCCAGTTGGGGGCAATTACTGTATCTCTGTATTTATTTTTGTATTTTCTTCTGAATTAAAAAAAATGCACTGTGATTTTTTTGTTCTTTTTATGCCTTTTATACTCTCCTTTTTATTTTACTCTCCTTTTTAAATTTCCTTTTGAAAAAGAAAATATATTTTATGTAAAGCACTTTGAATTGCCACTGTGTATGACATGTTCTATATAAATAAACTTGCCTTGCCCTGCCTTGCATAGCCGCCTAACCAGAGTAGTCAACCACGGGTCAGAACAGCCCTTGTCAACACACCCAGGGGTGAGAAAGCCAACTTGATGAATAGTTCTCAGCATTGAACAGCAGGGATGACATAACGAACAGCTGGCGGTTGAGGAGTCCATCTTGTAAACATAAGGTCACTAGTTCAATCCCTCTTGACAGCTCGTGTCTCTCCTTGCAAAAAAAATGTCCTTGAGCGAGACAAAGGGCTGTTACTTTCTCCAGGGAAGTAGTAGATGGCTGACGCAGTGCACTAACCGCTCTGCTGAGACATTACATACAGCATGTACCTTACATGTAATTGGGTAATCTAAAATCCTCTTCTTTTCTCTTCATAATGGTGAATTTACAGCAGTGAGCTACAGACATGTGAGGGTCTCTATACCTTTAGAAGCTACTCTTATCCGAAGTCACTTATAGCAGGCTACAGTGGGCCCCCTGATCCACTCCATTTCAATCCTATGGACGATGTGAGTACATTATACTCCACTAATACAGTTTCAACTTGACAACATAAACATTCTAAATGGACTACATTCGATTTCCTGTCAGTTGTTGAACTTAGCAAACATGACAACAGGAAATCAACTGCAGTCCAAGCTGTTCCCTAGCAACTGAAACCGTCTATAAAAAGTATAAAAATGTCTGATTAGGGTGGAACTGACTCCAACTGGTAAGTGTACTGTAGGAAGGAACCAGTGCAGTGTACTGACTTACCCTGTGCTGGGCGAAGACCGCCTGTCAGAGACTTGGTACATTCCCCTCGTGCTCCCAGAGATGCTGGAGTTTCTCTGGAGAGAGGGAGGAAGGGGAGGAGGTGAGGAAAAGGGGGAGGAGGGGAAAGGCACAGAAGCAGAAACAAAATTGTTACTAATGAAATAACACCAAGCATAGGTCAAGAAGCTCCTTTCAGTCAAATAACTCTTTCACTGCCGATAAGGATTCTGAGTAATAAACTTTTCTGACGTTTTGGCCAACACAGTATGGCCGATATACAGAGTAGCATATATTCAAACCATTAGTTTGGGGTCACTGGACTAAGATGACTGAGACAGAATCCATTTTTCACCATTAGAGAAAAATAATACCCTTCTATGTGTCATAAATGCAGGAAATCAAATTGCTTTGCTTTGATTTCTTGAATGCTGCACATGGCTGTTGGTATCAGGTTTTTTTTTATATTGGGGATATTCTCCCGATATCGATACCCTAATTTAGCCTGGTATCAGCCCGATAACCAATATCCGTATTGGTACTGGCGTATCCCTACTTCATGATATCCATCTCACTCTTGCTGTATCATGTGCAGTGAATAATTTGTTTGCTATGGGCCACTGGCATGTCACAACAGATTTTTGTACAGTATATCATCACTCCAGTCTTCTGTTAAACAAATCTTCTCCTACCTTCTTGATAATACTCAACTATGGCACAGTCATATGAGACTGCTAAAAACCTAAAGTACATTCAATCCATAATCTCCTGAAATATTTGTCATGCAGTGTTAGTTACTGTCAAATTGAGAGTACAGCAAGATAAGGGATTTAGTTGTTATTTTGATAATCTTCTATAAATATTTCAAGCTCTTACAACTCTGAATATGTTTGTCAACTACAGTATAATCAGGGTGGAAGTTAACAACAAATACAGGTCTAATACAAAGTAAACCTCAGGGACTACAACACATCTCAATATGGTTAAGTGGCTTGCAACCCTGATCTTCTTTCAACCCGTCAGCCGATTTGAGCATGTACAGTAGGATTGGTGAAAGCCTTATAGGTCTACAGAAGGGGCACCAACTGAAATGTGTTAATCCTTTTTCCACTACAATAAGATCAGCCCAAATGAGCGTCATGTTTGAGAGGAGGATTATATACGAGAGGAAGCATGTTAAGACCATGGGGATCTACTCCAACGGTGTATGAATGGAGAGGACTGACAAGTTGACAAGCATGATACAATCAATCAAGTATTCCACGACGAAGTCAATTGTGATAAGAATTAGAATCTATTTATTACCAAGTACCTTTTTGCATATACCAGGAGTTTGTCCTCTGCATTTAACCCATCCTAACTATTTAGGGGCAGTAGGATGCCACAGTCTGGCGCACGGGGACCAACCGCAGTTCTACTGCCAGTGCATTGGCCAAGGGCAATGGCAGGAGTGAACCTGGGATGCATGTCTTTTATGGTGTGGGAGGAAACCAGAGTACCTGGAGGAAACCCATACAAACACGGGGAGATCATGCAAAACCCACACAAAAAGGCCCCCCTCCAGTCATGTTTAAACCCAGGACCTTGCTGTGAGGAAACAGTGCTAACTACTGCACCACCATGCCCAAAACGATAAAAGCCGTCATCTACTGTATACCATGGTTAGTACAGACCACCTACTATGATTGGCTGAGGTACATTCCGAGTGTCAAAATCTCCTGATAATGCGCTCCAAACCTGCAGTAGCAATTAGTCATTCCTAAAGCATCACTCCTCTTCATTTCCATTCTCTTGATAAACTGGACCAATCACAGTGATATAAATGAACTGGTAACCTGGCAACATATTTTGTCACTGCTACATTTTCCTATCCAACACCAGCAAAACACCAAATACAATGTTTTTAATTGTTGTTCAAAAAAGTATTAATAAGAAATGATTTGCACTCAAGGTCGTGCTGTACCAGGATTTTGGCACTGCTGTGCTGATCTATGGCCTGCAACCACAGCACAGCAGTGCCATAATCTTACAGTATTACTCCTTAATTCCAAAATAACTATAATCCGTCATTTGTAACAGCAGAGCAGTGGTTCTGAACCTTTTTGGTATGCAAACCCTACAAACAGAGGGATGCCTGTTTGTGACCCCTCTATATAGTCAAGCATAGAAAAAATGGTGAACTTTGACACAAAATAATGATATTTATTTCCCCTTTTCAGGCTATTTAACTTGATTAATAGAGACTATATAAATGCAGTCCATTTATCATTTATATTAATGATTGGAGGAGGAGGAGGTTTTTTCACAAGAAAAAAGCATCTTTACCAAAAATGATAAACAAGATGTTTTATTTGTATATATTTTAGCAACCCCCCAAAATCATATCCCTCAGAAGCCTAGCATCTTCTCGAAGATATGTTTTACATATCTATATATGGTATCTAAAACTGGGGAGTCTGCTTTACAGCACTTTTGGAATGGTGTCGTTATGACATACGGCATGCTTGGATTTAGAGAAAATCTGGATAGGTCTATCTTCCCTCTTTAGCATTGACTGCTAAAATAAAATGGCCAGGAAAATGTCTATAATAACTCACTCACTGAGAATTATTTTATTTTTTTTAAATACAATTAAACATCTAAATACAACTTTCCAATAAGAAAAACAAGTTATCCAATAAAACCAAAGTTTTTTCATTGGGCATTTTCTTTAATTTTTTAATTATTTGAGTCAAAGATGACGTGCTCACACAAAGGCAATGCATGATAGTGACTTTACACTGCACCATAAAGAAATGGTAGGTTCCCCTGAATCATATGATGTATAACACTTATACTTTTTGGTCATGTTTTATGTAGTCTTTTAAGAGATAAAAAAAAACGTGTGTGTGTGTGTGTGTGTGTGTGTGTGTGTGGGTGTGTGTGTGTGCGTGTGTGTGTGTGCGTGTGTGTGTGTGTGCGTGTGTGTGCGCGTGTGTGTGTGTGCGTGCGTTGTAACACTGAAATGGAAATTTCAAGGGCAGCATGGCGATTTTTGTCAGTAGCACTGTATGTGATTACATTACGTGTTATTAGGTTACTCA
>OMKL01104483.1:0-10639 GCA_900302295.1 Parasudis fraserbrunneri | reverse complement strand
AGAGGAGAGAGAGAGGGAGAGAGATAGAGAGGGAGAGAGAGAGAGAGAGAGAGAGAGAGAGAGGGAGAGAAAAAGAGGGGGAGAGAGGGAGAGAGAGAGGTTGAGAGAATGAAAGAGCGACAGTAAGAGAGTGAAATAGAGAGAGGATGAAAGAAAGAGAGAGAGAGAGAGAGAGAGAGAGAGAGAGAGAGAGGAAGGATGAGTGTTCTTGAGTGTGTCCACACGCCCATGGGTCATTATCACAGCATAGCTGTAACAGGGGACTAATTAGCAGCATCTATATCACTATCAGGCTGAGGGAGGGAGGGCTTCTTATTAGCATCCTTCTCAGCTAAATAATGACTCAGCCCGGCCACAGAATGAGGACAGGCTCCCTGTGGTTGTTTTGCTCTCCGATCATCCAAACATCCTATAGGAAATGCATTTGGGTTTCTTAAGCTTCTTAGTTGTTGTTGTTTTTTTTTTCAGGATGCATACTAGCATCTAATGAAGAAGTTATCCTTGACTTTAAGTTGAGTCTCTGACTGTGTAAAGCCTGGAGGAAGGACATGGTGGCAACAGATGTCAGTCCACGGTTTGATGATATGATGAATCCCTCCAGCCAACGCCTCAGCAGAGGCGCAGCTGTAAAACAGACCAACAGCATGGTGCTGTTTGGTGGTTAATCCCACCGTAGACCAATTGTTCAGTCCCTCCTTTCAGAGAGATCCTCCTGCCTAACAAAATACCATGTAATTTGGCTTTGTACAATGGGAAAAATTTTAATCCAATTTATCGAAAGCATCCAAGCTCGCAATCTCAACATCCAGAATGTGTTCTGAATGCTTCCCTCGGCCAGGATTGAAGTTAGTCCAGTTTTAGGCAGCAACCTTGGGGACCACACTAACATAAAGGCTTTTCTTTTTTTTTTTTTTTAAGCAGGCAGTTGGTTTTACGGTTTTTGGCAGTCCTAAAGCCGGGCACTATTGATGACTGCATGCAGTTGTTTATCCTTTTTGTGATGCGGGGTATTGTACTGTAGTTGTAGTGGGAGGACTCTCTCCAAGGGGCAGTGTTTGATGACTGGCATTCAGAATGCAGACATCAAGCCCCCAGAGTGTGCCAAAGGGCTTTTCTTAGCTTAGCTTCTATAGGTACAAAAGCCCCGCTCCCATAGATGAATTCTACATCGTGTCTGAGCTCTGTCTGGCGCACCAGCCTGTACTGGCAAACAGAACATTCTGCCAGCAGAGGAAAATCACATCTCTGTGTTCGTTACTGTTGGGCACCATCACAGTCACCGCGGTTATTTTTAGATCAGAGTGTTGTTCACATATATCACTGCTATACCGTATGATGCGTTCCCCCCTCATGAAATATACTCGTACAGTCCGACCCCTGCAAGCCATGAGGAAATAAGTGATGCTAAAAGATGCTGGCATTTTCTAGGCCCTTAAATACCCCGGAGACTAGTTTTGCTACACTCAGAAATAATAAAGAAAATGCATATTAGATTAAAGATTAAACATAACGCAAAATTCTGCAGTGTGTTTTCATGTTTTTACATTCATTCTAGACATAGTAATAACAACGCAGCCACTTTATTGACTCTTAACCTTCAGTGAATACAATTGTGACACAAGGCTAAGTCCTGTGGGTCCTGTCACTTTTGACTCGTAGGAGACCACCATCACTGAGATCAAGCAGAAGATCATGAAGATCCCAGACGCTAACGGGATCGTCATCGACGGTTTCCCTCGTGACGTTGGACAGGCCCTGTCTTTTGAGGACCAGGTAAGTGTGCCCCAGGCTCATTTAACTTCAGACATTTGGAGGAGAGTTGAATAGAATGTTTCAAGAAGTAGAAACATAACCAGACGATGTGTTTTTGGCATCAAGTTGTATGTCAGAGGCTCCCAGCAGTTACAGAATGTTGTTTTGTTGTAAAATGTTCCTCGTGTTATTATCTGGATATCTACAGTAGCAGCCATGGTGGCACCTGTCACAACCCAATTATGTAAATCAGTTGTTTGCAAACTTTCCCCTCTATAATTCTTAGGTAGTTTATTGTTCACTTGGAGCACTCTCCAAGTGATTACTTGTTGGATAACTCAAAAGTATGTTTGAAGGGAAATGGCCTTCTGACGGTGAGATTAGAACAAATATCATAGCACACAATTTAAAGTTATGGTTGATACTGGTTGTAGGTTATGATGATGATAACACAACTGCACACATTTGTAGGAGATTGCATTTTGAAAGTGAGCTTCCCAACCCTGCCGTTTCATGCTTGTTCTCACAAGCATCCGCGATGCCTTGTTTCAACTCCGCATCAAACAGCTGATCAGCTATTCAACTGTAAAAGGATGGTTTTTTTCCATCTCGTTGCCCGCTCAACTTCCAGCACACACGACATTCAAGCAATGTTGTTTGTTCAGTGCTTGGCAACGTTGTTATTCCTGAGCCTGGGTAATGGAAAACTGTCCTTTACAGTCAAATGGTCGACCGCGTGACAACGGTAGATTGTGGAGGGTTGCACATAATGATATTTAAACTCAGTGAGCATTCATCAGCTTTTTTGATTAGGACTCTCTGAGCAGGTAGCTTTAACTGTTTCAAAAGAAATGATTTAGTAGTTGCGTAGTAGTGACTATAATAGTTTTGCTTCAGTTTGTTTAATATCTATGAAATATGTTGCTACATTCATCCATGTTGCTGCAAGAATTAAAGATTGATAGGTATCGACTTGTATATCTCGTTTGGTATCTGGCGGTGGATATGCAGGCATAGAAACAAATTAACTCTCTCAATTGGCAATGATTTAAAATGATCCTCCCACCATCTTGTTACACCGTTCCATGATAATCCTCCAGAATCAATCCCAGCAACCAAACAAGATTCTGATACTCTGCTCATACTCTTCCCCTCTCTATATCAAACAGTGTCACAGCAACACACGTCCCCGGGTTGGCATTGAGTGACAGGTTCAGTGCTGGTGATTAAATGTGTTTTTATTGGCTTTTAGAAGGGAAAAACCAGATGGAGCTGTGAAAGGTTAGCGTTTAATAAAAGATCATTTGGCTCTCTATCTCATCATCTCTGTGGTCACAACATGTAAATGCTCTCGTAACGTGGGCGGCCGTATCCAATACGCAAGGGGAATTGAGTCCAGTCATGAAAGTTAACAAGTGGCAACAATGACAATATCTACTCTCATACTCTCTCTCTCTCTCACCTCCCCCCCTCTCTCTATCCTATCATGTAGCCTCCTTCCTTATTTCACACCAATTACTGAGGAGGGCATCTCATGTACACATGGTCTGTCACACAGGCACACACACACACACAAACACACACACACACACACACACACACACACACGCATGTGCACACACACACACAAGTATGCATGCGCACATTCCGTACACAGGCAGTCAATGGTGTGTTTAAGTGTCTGGTGGATCAGACCTGCTATGACCCAAACACAGCTAACTGAATTGATGTCCTTATTAGGAGCAGGCTGAGTGTAACAAGTACCCTGCTTAGCCCTATTCATCATGGCAATAGATTCTACAACTGTTCCCACTGAAGGCACTGAGATGCAATAAACACACTTTCAGCTTTGTTAACATCCTCCTGAGTGCCCGTGTTGTCTGAGATTGCCTCGTTGGGCTTTTTGCATATTATCTTTACATAAATGCTTAATGTAAATTTGTATGAACTATATAGTCCAGAGATAGAATTATATCTGGTGTCAGTTATCAAGGAGGATGCAAATTGCAACAGCTATGGTATGGAGCTCTAAACCTCCAGTCACCATGCCTCCTCTCTCATTCTCTCTCTCTCTCTCTCTCTCTCTCTCTCTCTCTCTCTCACCTACCCCTGTTTGCCTTGTGCGGTAATTGCACTTTCTCCATCATCATCATCATCATCATCATCATCATCATCTCCCTTGCTGCAGAGTACATCGATCCAGGCCTAATGAGAGCCAGAGCTCTGATATCCTCTGTTGTCCCTCTTCATCACCCTTCGCACCTGATGGCAGATCACAGTCAATTGATGCCCCACCCCTTCTGATAGCTTGCCAAGTAAAGCAAAACTGAGACACAAAACAGTTGTTGCGGAGCTGGGCCAAGAAGAAGCAGCATGATAATGCACGTTGTGAAGGGAAAGAGAGACAGGGGATCTTGGTCCAAGTCCCTTGCAGTGAGCTAGCTACTCTAAAGACACTAGGGCCCCTCATGGTCAATTAGTTGATTAATCTGTTAGTTGATTTGTATGCTTTTTTTCCCACGCTGAGCGAGTTATTTACTGAAAAATGATAAGCATGTCTCTGGTAAGCACTAGATTTAAAGAGGTCCCTCTGAATCATTGCATGTGGAAAACTCATACTTTACAGGTTTGTCGATGAAATCAACTCACCTATTAGTCGACAAATTATATGATCCATTAGTCAACTAAGAATTTCTTTAGTCGAGGACCGCCCTAAAAGACAGCTCTTCTCCACCAGACAGCGCCTACGCAATCACACACACACACATCCGCCTCTTTGATAGAGCTGACGGTGGAGCTATTACTATGGTTATTATCAGCAGCAGCAGGTTCAAAACACGTGGGAGATGAGATGTGATGTGATTAGATGTACCTCGACTCTGTCTCTTCATCTAGAGAACATCAGCTGAGGCTGGAAATAGAGGGAAAATTGTAAGCACCTCTCTGGATGACATGCTGTCCTGCTGTACTGTATCTCCAAAGCACAGATCTATAGGAGAACGTACTGTCTTTGAGGATTAAGAGGGGCCCTAATTCAACTTGAAACTGGGACCTCTTGTTGTCTTTAATGTTGTTTTATCTCTCCATGTATATTTCTTTCAATGCAAATGCAATGCATTCATTAGATAGTCCCAGTAATTGTTACAAAAGTGTTACATATTGTAAAAATAGATAGATAGATAGATAGATAGATAGATAGATAGATAGATAGATAGATAGATAGATAGATAGATAGATAGATAAATAGATCAATAAATATAATTATAGTATGTTAGGGTTTTGTATACATTGGGGTTGGATAACAGATGAGGAAGCTGATTGGAAGAGAATCGCTAAGGTAACCAACATCCTCTGCTACGATATGTTTGTGACCGTGTCCTGGCAACCGACTGTAGCAGCCTGTCTGTCCTCGTTGTTGATTGGGTCGGGGCTGGTGGTCAACTCTCAGTCAACGATGAGGAGTTGCTGCAGCCCCGAGGATTTACAATCTAATTAGGCGATAAGTGATTATTAAAGGGCTTTTCTGACAGCTCTGGAGCAAAGGGAGAAAATAATGATGGTATGTCTTCACAAACGAGGTGGGGAGCCTCGGCGTCAAGGCTAAGCTGAGTCGGCTGGCGATACATATGTCAGTCCATAATTGAAATGTCATGGGTGGTTGAAACAAACAACGTAGTCAATCATTATGAAGTTAGTCAGGGTGGTTCAAAAAAGCGGGCAAAAGGACGCTTAGAGGCTTAGAAGGAAAACAAAAAAGAAATTGTCCTTTGTAGTATAATACAAGATAAAAAGCTTAACTCAAAGCTTAACTCACATAACTCAACGGTTTTACAAACCCTGGTACATCTTAATAGAACTCAAGGCGCAGAAACAATGTGGACAAGAACGTGTTTCAACCAAGGAAGATTTGTTTTTGTTTTGAATTGAGTGCAGTGATTTTGTGTAGTGACTTGTGAAGATGCACCACAGTTTGTCAAACTACTTCCGTAAAATCCTTATTTCATTCTACTACAACGGTAGTCTTGGTTTCATTTTTGCATGGAAGTTGGAGCCATATTCATATCCCAAACCATTTTTCTTCACATTTTGTCAACTTTTTTTTATGGAGTGCTTATTTCTCTCTTAAACTTAGTGGGGAGAGGGGAGTGTTCCAATGTCATCTTCAGTCTCCTTCTCTATGACAACCTGTTTGACATGAGGGCAGTCAGGTCCCCCGTGGGGCCACCGACAACGCTACTCTAAACTCCTCTCTCTCCGTGTGTCACCTCACCGGGATTGATTGATTGATTGATTGATTGATTGATTGATTGATTGATTGATTGATTGATTGATTGAAACAGGAAACATCATATAACCTTATAGTTCTGTATCACCAGCAACAGAGCCCCAGTGTATTTAATGCCTCCAGAGTCCCTCAGTCAGGATGGATGTACTGTTGTACAGGCCTGCTCACAGCGAACACATTCTCTCAGGACCGGCAGCATACATTTTCATAACCCGGCTCTATGTACACACACACACACGCACGCACGCACGCACGCACACACACACACACACACACATTTTACTTTATTTAAATCCAATGATTATACGTCACACATACAGAATTTAAATATTACCAGATGCTCCACACATTTTTGAGGACATCTTGTGGATGCAGAAAACATCGTCTCCACCGCACTGTGTGGCTAACGTTACCCTTTACAGCCCAGATTCAAATTCTTGCCAGCTGCTGGGCCCTCCTCCCCAACAGGCCAGCAGTCCCTCAAGCCACTAACTGCAAGTATATTGACATGGCCAAGGACACACATACATACACACACACACACACACACACCATGCTGTTGTTCTGCCCTTTAAAACATCACAGCAGCCACTTAAGCGCTGTCCTCAAGGACAATCCTGCACCCTTCCAGGCCTCCTCAGACACCCTGAGTCCCTTCATCCTCCCTTCCAACCCTCTTCCTCCATCCTTAAGTGTCTGGAGCCCCTGTTGCTCTTTCTGTCTGGACACCGTCTGTCTGTCTGTTTAGCTTACTTTTCTCAGTCACTGTCTCTCACTTTCTTTCTTTCTTTCATTCTTTCTTTCTTTCTTTCTTTCTTTCTTTCTTACTTTCTCCCACATACACACACAGACACTTTTGTAATAGGACAACAGTTGCATCATGGAACATTGCCAGTTGGCCCATTCTTAATCATACATTGTGACTGGGATTAAAAGTGCTCATGTCAGAGGATGATCTTCAGCAAAGTGCTGGCAAACTGCATTAGCTCCATCTGACTCCCTGCCATGCATTACTCTGCCGACTACATAGTCAGTGATGTTATTTTAAACAAGCCTGCCCAAGAGCAGAAAGGAGTGGACGCTTGGTCTAGTGTTTCATTATTCTAAATCAAGGTCTGTGCTAAAGTTAGCTCCCCAGCTGTCAACCTTTCTCGTAATTACCGGAGTGGACGATAAATGTTGGATTTTGAGCAAGTGAGGGGATTAATTGGCTTAGCAGCGAAAGGTTCTCAAACAGTATTGCCGTGTTATTGCAACATTGTAGTCATTGTAACCCATCTACTGGCTCTCACTCTAACATCAGAGAGTAAAAAAAAAAAATGTGTTATGCTTTGAGTCGAATTAATTACTGCATAATTTATTAGACCTGTGTCAAACCTCATCCTCTTGCGAGACACACAGCACCCTAGACAATTGTTGATCGTTTGATCTCGGCTTTTGTGGGAGATTAAAGTGGAGACCTTTTTAGAATTTAGAATTCTTCATAAACCGAGATGTTTTTCGTTGACTAATACGCCTCTGGACAGTTCACGTTTGTTTTGGTGAGCGCTCACAACGGTCTGATTGTCTGGGGTAGAGTATAGTTTTTTCTGTTGGATGTCAGTACCACTAACAATATATAGCTCACTTGGAGTTCTGGTTGTCTGGTTTCTGGGTCATTTGGAGAGATTATTGGTCATGTCCATAAACAAAAAAGTATCATGGCGTTTTCCAAAAATGATGGAAATACCATGACATTACCATCGGTATCATGGTTTAAATTGGATTATACCATGGTAATATTAAGTACGAATGTGGTACCATGGCAATTCATGACCTTTACCATTGCCGTACCATGGTAAAACTGAAATTACCATCAAACTACCATGATACTTTTTTTGTAAGGGTAATATTTGAATTCTTGAACTGAGTGGTAGTCCCTATGGGCTGTCCCTTCTAATCATTTGTTAGGATTAGACTTTTTGTTTGACAGAGGCTGAGTTAGTTATTTCCTATAAAATGATGAGCACATCACAATAATATTCCACATATCCTTTGATCTTTAATAAGCATCTCTATCATATTCATTTGCAGAGAGATTTGTACAGATTTGTTGATTAAATTAACCATTTGATTAGTCAACAAAACATTGTGACTAGTAGTCGACTTAGAATTTCTTTAGTTGAATACAGGCCTAACTGTCCCCTTTCACTGTAAGTGAGCGTGTCTCATATTGGAGGTTTACTCCTAACCAGAAAGGAATAAATAGACACATTTTTATACATCATGGATTGCCCTTAAGATATATTTTTTTAAGAGAGTGCAATTAGCAACACATTCTGAAATGGGTATTAACAGGGGAATTGTCTTGCTTTGCTAGGTCAACATCTGCCTGTTTGTGGCATATTTAGTGTGCATGTCACCGTGATGAGGCATTCAGCACACTTCCTGGCCTTTAGGCAAGAGATATTATCACTGATGGAATTCTATGCCGGCACTAAAACTCTCCCTTCTTTTCCTGGGAATAATTACCATATTAGTCTGAAATTGAGCTGAAAACATATTTGTGGAGAGACATTTGATCAGTGTTGGGGAGTAGTTGTAGTTTAACTAATGTAGTTTAACTACATTTTGCAGTAGTTGGGTGGTAGTTTAACTACATTCAAATCTCAGTAGTTTTTTAGTAGTTAATTACTTTGGGTCATGTAGTTTAGGTAGTTAATTACAAACTACATATTTCCCTAAATATTTTGCATTTTTGCGATTCAATGATTCAACAACTGTTCTCTGTCCCTTCCTTAAAACACACCCTCAGGCATACCTAAATGAGGATTGGCCTGCCCTAGTCCCTAAATCAAACACAACCACAATTTACTCTGTCAGTTCAGTTGTTGCTCTGTGTAACTATATGAGATACCAAAATCAGATGATCATAATTTTGATAATTGGATGTAGTTGAACTACTTTTTCAAAGTAGTTTTAGTTTGATAAACGAAATAGTTAGTAGTTAAGATTTAGTTTGAAGTAGCTAGTAGTTTGGTAAACTACAATTTAGAGTAGTTTCCCCAACACTGCATTTGATAACAGTGTATGTAAAGTTGAGTCAGAAAATGGTAATAGATTCCAATTGAAGTATGCCTGAAAATAGTCAATTCCCAATCCACATTATTATTAATGCTACCTGAGAAAATAAGGGCAGAACTTGGGTAGCTGTGGAAATGGAAACTTTGATTTGAAAGACGTAAGCATCAGAGTCTCGTCGTGGGAGCGCAGTTTAATAAACAACTTCATTCATGCTATTCTTGGCTCTGGGAGTATGTCAGATCAAATATAGACTGAGTGTTCAGTGTGTTGACTCTCTGCTTTTCATCTTAACGGTGGAAAAAAAAACACATAGAGGCACAAAACAAAGGATGTTAAGACCAGAACATGAATAGTCATAAACCACTGTAGACCAAAAGTCCCCACCTGTGAAATGACTGTAAGCATGGATGGATGGTGTAATTCATGGGAAAGATATAGTTGTGCATATGTTCCTTGCCCTCTTTATACAGTAACAACCCGGTCATTAAGTCCCCCTTACAAGGATGTAACCATAGAAACCAAATAATTTTTCTCTTTGTACTGTATAATGCCCGGACATGCCCTTATTGAGTTCAAAATACATGGTGCATGAATTGTCCCTTTCAGTTGGTTTGGTGGTTATTAGAATAGGTCAGTGTATTTTGACTTTGTTCAAATGAAACATTCACATCTAAGTTCACTGGGGCATGATGAAGTAATCAGGGATCTGTGTCAGTGTCGTTGCTGTTGTTCAACTTTTTCCATGAAATCAGAATAGCCCATGCTTGTTTACATGTTTATTTAGTGTTGTAACACTATCGCCCCTCTCCTGCCTTTGTTTACATAGTGATTTATTGCACCGAAGATATTCTCTCACTCTGAAATGTATTGTCTGAACCTTTGATACAAGACCTGGCAGTATGTGGCCAGTAAACATATGTTTTACATGACTTTACATGGGGGCTGTAAATGGTTTGTTTACATTTGTAATGTCTGTAAATATTGGAGTAAAACAAAATTGTATTTTGAGCTATGAGGGGTGAGGAAAGCTTATTTTCCATCAAAGATATATATGCAAAATTGAAATGGTAAAATAAACTCATGACTGTAGCTTTTAAGTCAAACAAAAATTATATTTAGATGACCATTGAGATGACCATTCCTCTTTAAAACATGTCCATGTGTTACCAGCAGCGCAATATTTTTATCAAAGTATTTTTTGGTTAATCAGAGACATCAAAAAAGAATTTAATCATTGTTGGTTTAGAAAAAGACCGCTGGCCCTTTTAGATTTCAAATGGACTTTTAGATTGAGGGGTATGACCCTTTAACCTCTACATTGTATTTCCTTCCCTGCCAGATCTGTACCCCTGACTTGGTCGTGTTTCTGGCCTGTGCTAACCATCGCTTGAAGGAGCGTCTGGAGAAGCGCGCGGAGCAGCAGGGCAGACCGGATGACAACCCCAAGGCCACAGAGCGCCGTCTGACCAACTTCAAACAGAACACCATCCCTCTGGTCAAATACTTCCAGGAGAGGGGCCTTATTGTCACGGTGAGATT
>OMKL01104442.1:0-11483 GCA_900302295.1 Parasudis fraserbrunneri | reverse complement strand
GGTAGGGGATTACTCACTGTCATAAACTCTGTGTTAAATTTTAATCTACCGAAGCTCGCTCCCCAACTCAACATGAAAGCTCTCGCCCAGCTTTAGTCCAAAACCCAAACACTCGTACAGTAAACACATGACCGTGTTGGATCACTCACACATGCACACCGGGCCTGTAGTAATACAGCATCGTATATTGCGATATGAAAAGTCACAGTATGCATCATGGAACAAAAAGAAAAAAGACAAAAGAGAAGTGTACTGTGACTGTGATTATACATGTATATATGTAGCCACATGGATATTGTTGGTTCCGACTTCACGACAACAGCAGCCATGGAATAAGTTAAATTAAATTAATGTTGACGGAAAAAGGATGTCAAGCCAAAATTATTTTATACAGCTAAAATGTATGTATAGGTTATTAACTGTTCATCTTGGCCACGTTTTGATTTGATTTGCAAATGAAACGCAGCAGTGACTCTGACAGGAGGTCAAACTGTTGTTGTAGCTGTTGCCTAGCCGAGCACCAAACATTCCACTGAAAAAGTCTATAAATCAATATCACAGTTTCGTGCCAAAGGAGTGAGGCAATGTTCTTATCCATTTAATCTCTCACGTTGTGGAGGAAACAGCAATCAACACTGCGGCGTGGGGACGGCTGGTTTAAGCAGCCACACCTGCCCTGGGTCCAGCTCATTAGACCCGGGAGCAGGGGAGGCTGAGCACCTGCTGTGCATCGAGGTAATCAATGCACACAGGTTAAATCTGCCATCCCCACACGCACATTGGATAGAGCCTTCATCATGCCAGCCTGTTCCATCTGCTCCTGGCTTGAAACATCTTGCCACCTTTCTTCAATAAACTGGTCTTGGGACCATCTCAACTGTGTCGTGTGTCGGAGACCCCCGGAAAAAGCCACAGGGTCTACTGGCACACACACTTTTTCATTTTCATTTCAACTTCATGCCTGATGTTGTGAAAGGATTGTATATTGAACCGTGTCATACTGTGTATTGCACTGAAACAGGAGATGAGCATAATCATCACACGCCAAGGACAAACCCAAACACGCACACGTACCTGTAGACAAGTTCACTTACACATACACACAACGTACACACCGACCCACACATACATACGAATGCACGCATGCGTGCATGCGCACATTATGCACATGCACACAATGTGCGCATGCAACCGAAGGTACAGTACACTAAAGCCTCCAATCTCACGGCTGGATTTTTGTGGCCTATGACTACATTTTCAACATGACTGATGCTCAAACATCACAGGATCAACCTGACAATATCAAATTCTGCTTGGCATTTTCTCCACAGGCTGTGGTCATATGAGACTACTGTACGTACCCCTGGACCCACAGCATCACAGCCCGGTGCTTCTCGTGTTCATCATTTTACCGAAAGCTTCAGTAGCACACCGGTAAGCCTTCTGCATCCTGGCTCTGCCGATGACAGCCCGGCTACAGACATAGTTTGACACATTTCTGAGACAAAAAGCAAAAAAGCCGCTATCAAAAATTCATCTGATGATTTCTAGAGTAGCAGTGGCATAGGGCCATAGGGAAAAAAACAAAACAAAACAAGGCACACTAATGCCATAATTACTGCTTCCATTGAAATGCTGTGAAATAGCCTCAGGGCATACTGTGGGTTTGCAAATGACTTAGAAAAGAGCAATATTACACCATCACTGAACTTTGGACCAAAACACAACAGAAAAAAAAGAGAGAGAGAGCTTTTCATCTGGAGAGCGTTCACAAAAAAGCCAAGCCGGTTGGATTTGAAAAAAAGACACATCCTTCAGGGTATATTTACATAAAAGCTTTGTAAAATATCTTTTTTTTTTTTTTTTTCTTCACCTATGTACAACACAGGACGACATCAGAGAAAATAGAATGAGCAGACACAGGGAGGAAAAAAACAAAATAAATTAAAACTTTTGCTTGAATCAGTGTGGAACAAGGTTGACAGGAAACAAAATGAACCAAAGAAATCAGTTTCTTTTCTTTTTTTTCTTTTCTTTTTTTTTACCATTAACAATATACATGATTTATATGTTTTGTTTTGATTTATTTCTCACTGTAACACCATTGCTCATCTGTTTCCATGTCTCGAATCCTACTATTCACTGGATTCGCTTTATAATCATCTGATGTAAAGTTTTACCGTATACCAGTCGTCTGGTAAACTTCTGCAATCCATACCCTTACTTTTTCTCAACTCAAATTATATCCAAGCGTGAACTGGGCTTGGAATGCGTTCACTGTAACTGTTCGCCACAGTAGATAGTGTACGCAGCCTGAACACATACTGACAGATGTGAATGGTAGTAAAACCTTTTGATCCCGTCTGTGTGGTCAAAAAGCTGTGATAATATCTAAAATGAATGGAATGTGTATGTTGATATACTCCTCCGTAATCAGTTGTGGAACAGAACAAGTGAGGGGAAAACGATATCCTCTTGTTTTGGCATGATTTTACAGGATTCTTCCAACTCATTACAAGTGCCTTTTCAATTATACAAAATATAATCTGACAGCAGCCCTCCAGCAGATTAATCTTATTTATTGAATATTGTCATAGTCCAGATGTTTTGGTATCATACGTTCTACTCCAATCTATTATAATAGGTCCCATTGATCACCATCTGTTGCTGTCATAGTGCTAACACGCTCAAGTTTTCCTAAAGCCGTTTGATCACAGCAAAATCAAAAAAAAAAGTTTACCTTTTGTGGTTGAAGTTCTTTTTTTCCTTTTTTTCCTATATTTAGGTATTATTAGCCCAGGAATTACAAGGCCATAGGAGGTATAAACTGCCGTGGCATAGCACTTGAGTATGGAAACAAGAGATACAATAAGTGAATGAAATGTTACAGTGTACATAAAAGTAGAGTTATCATTGAACTCTAATGAGAAAGACGACAATAAACGATCTAAGCTTACACCCACACTTGTGTGCAAACAAGCTCAGTTTGTTTACAATTATGTGAATGTATGTACAGTAGGGAAGGCTGGAGATGGGTTTCGTAAATGGATGCTGTAGTGAACAAGGAACAATAAAAGTAGCATCAGATAAACAATAGCCATGAACTGCATAAACAACAAAAGTAAACAATGAGAAAAATCTGCAGAAAATATGCACACACTCAAAAAACAAAAAAAAAATACAATCCATGATCAACAAGAGCCTTTCACTGACGCCATCTTTGAAAGAACATCATACATACAGTATATCACTCTGGGTACCTGACAAGGCTGTCCCTTGTTTCCTCTCTTATTTTCTCTCTTATTATTTGTATTTACACATGCCTTTCATTGGGGGCATTTTTATAAACAGATATGGTATTTTTCTCCACTATCTTCCAGTGCTGTAGTTCTCTGGGATTTGGTCTCATGGGGGACGTTTCAAATGTTCTTTTGGCGGCGAGAGGGGACCATCCCTTTTTATGCTTTGCTGTCGTCCGGCTTCGTGTGGAGGCTGTTGTCGCTGTGCACTTTAATCTCGATTGTGTCTGGCTTGAGAGTCTCCTTTCCATTTTCTTCCTTCAGTGGTAGCTTCCTGCGGTCAACAAAGAAAAAAAAGAAAACTGAGAAATGATGAGCCCTTGAAGAGTGTTGTCTATGTACACTTCACAAAGATGCTTAGTAATTACACATGCACATCAGTAACTTCTGAAGGGCTGTGGGAAAACATTGGCTTATTATGAGAGAGTTTTCATGGTAGAATGCAGGTGGTTCTGGGAAAAGGAAATGGCTCAGTGGTTGTCAAGTCTAGACAACATTTAATTGTCCTGCTTTAATGATTTAAAGTCCCTGCAACTCCAGCCTTATTTTATTTTGAGCCACATTTGAGAAAGAAGTATTTGTACAACAAGTGATGAAAAAGTAATAACTTGACAAATAGAGAGCTTTGAGGTGGCTTTTACCCACATTAAAAATAGTATGTAGTGGACCATGACTAAACAGCATCCATTTGAGATGGTGAAATGACCCTGACAATGATAAAAATCAAAACGTTTGATGAAAACATCACAGAAAATAATACCTTCTAAAAATTACATCGTATTTCGTAATGTATTTGAATTCAGAACAAAAAATAGTTCCTCATAAAAGGTAGGCAGTGATTTCTTAGATATTTTGAGAGAGAGAGAGTCCTTACACTCACTGATCCAACCTATCAAAGGAGGAGGCTTCACCCATCCCTGTCAGTCTGATTGGTGGACAGGGCTGTGGAGGGATGGAAGCAGATGTGGAGTTCGTTTTTGTTTATTTCCAATGTTTTCTGAGTTCTATAACGTTGTTCTCCAAACTTGCCTCTGGCAGTTTTAATCCCATCACTGCACACACACACACACACACACACACACACACACCCTGTTTGATGTTCAGCATGAGTCCTTTCACCAGCACTGATTGCTTCTTTTCAAACAGCTCTCATGCTTATTTCTTGCGTCTTGGATTGTATAATCCAGCAAAAGTACAACGCTACTGTAGTTAAAGCCAGAGAAGCAGAGGGGCTGACTAATAACTCAAATGTTGCTAGTTCGTAGTAACAATATCAAACTATGGAGGGGAGCTGGCAAATGAAAAAAAGTGTAGCTCAGATTACATGTGCGGTGATCAATATCACTGCCGACGAGCCCTTGAGCAAGGCACACTGAACCCCATGCTGCTGCAAGGGTGCTGCATCGCAGGTGACCATGTGCTACGCCTCACAAATGCTTACAAATGTGGAGTGGGTTATGGGTGTATGAATGGTGTACTCTTGCCTTGTGTAAATTTGCCAACAAAGTTATCAATTTGTTTCAATTTTGAATCAATTTTGATAATGTAGACACAAGATAAAATATGTATGATGGTTCCTCACTGTAAGCAAAAAGCTGAATGTAATTATTTTGAGGACTGGGTTAGAGTCAGAGGACAAGAAAATGAGGTGATGGCAATAAATAACTTCAACCCTGCCACCTTTATGTGAGGGTCCAACACTACTATGTGTTGTTTGTATACTAATAGAGGTCCCTTTTGGCACACAGCTGTCTTTATTGAGAGGGCTCATTCATATTCTGGCTTTTACAATGACCTGTGTTCATGTTATTACTTTCACACTGACACTGTCTCCAGAGCACAACCAGGTTATTACTGCAACCATGCAGTATACCATCATTACTGCTTGGCAGAGGTTGAGGAATACATGGTTCTAGGGATCTCTTAGTCTATATTTTAATGAAATGGTTTGTTTGTAAGCTTGCAGCATCAGTGTTTCTCTCCCAGGGTACATTGCGGCCAGTGCTGTTGCTGCCCTTCTGTGTCTATTTATTTAGCAGTGACATTATACTTGCTTTAGCCACATACTTGCTAAAGCCTGACTTCAAAACAAAACAACAACATGAATCAATACGTAAATGGAAAATTAAAGCAACCTCATAGAAAAGCGTGCAGTGGGTTTATTCATCTTAGAGGATGATCCATATCAGGGCTGTCAGTTGTTCCTATAGGCTGAAATGAGGCAAATTCGAATGAAAATCGAATATCAATTATTAAATGTACATATTATTACCACTTCAAAGCAGGCGTAAAATGCTTAAGATTAACAAGTTCACTGTTGTGTTGTATTTACTATTATGGGTAGAACCAATAGGAAACAATCATCAGTCATCACGCTGTGCTTTGTAACACCCACTTATTGGCTTGGATTACCGGCGCATAAAAAAATAAAAAAATAAATAAACGTGAAAAAAGGGACAAAAACCAGTGATGTGTTTTGAGTTCACCTCATATCAATAATAATTTTTGTTTATTTATTCATTTATACATTTGACAAGCAGTTTGAATGAAATTTTAATTTTGAAATTCGCTCCGACAGCCCTGAACTACATAAATATGAAAATGTAGACCGATGATTGTTTTGTTCCGGCAAAACCTCTGATGAACTTTCATTCTAATTTTAAGCAGTTAATGGTTTTTATGTAAGTTAGCTGTTAACGGAACAGCAGTGAATACTTCACGTCTAAATAATCTGGCGGAGAAAACCTGCCACATTCAAGTGAGAGTCCAGTGCGGCACTGCTTTACCGGCTACATTGGAATGTTGACATTGCTGACCTTTACTTTCCTTGAGCAGTCAACCATTCTTCGTGCATGTTTTATTTTCATATCCCTCCAGTCCTCAAATTACATTAAAATTACACAGAATTACAGTATCCTTTTAGAAATATGTTTCTACCTGAAATTTATGAATAACACTTAATCTTTTGCTGAATTTGACCCATTTCTTAATTTATTTCTTCCGTCGAACAAGACTGCAGATGTAGCCTAATGTTTTTATGGCCCTGGGGTAAGTATGCCTAATTGGAGTAAAATGTCACTGAATATGATTTTCATCAGGTTATTTTGAGACTAAAGACGGATTTGGCGGGGAGAAAATCCTCCTAATTATTAATGGTTGCTGTGGCACATTTGGTCTGGAGAAGCCCTTATTAATGAACACATAACAAGCGCCTTATTAACAATGATGCCACTCCTGTAAGGAATCACTCTCGTCATCAGTTTAACCATTTATTATAACGCATAATAAATGGCAATGGCAACGCAGTTAGTCTTGGCGAAACTGAACAGCAGTGAGCACTGCGAACGAATCTCCCACAGGGGAAGCAGAACCAAAGCAGGTGGAGGCTGGAGGGTGGTGGTGGGTGAAAACCTCTCTCAGGTGCAGCAGCAGCAACATTTGCACAGCATCAGCAAACAGGGTGTGTGCATGAATGGGGAGGTCTTTAAATAGACGCATGACTTGAGTGTCCTGCCAAAACTCGCTTCACCCATTAATGATAATGCAAAAACATTACACTCAAACAACTCAAACAACTCAAACATTACAACAATGCTTCTGCAGAAGAAAATGTGTTATTTCCGTGAGCCTTAGGATGTAGCTCCACTGTTCAAGCTTGAAGGTAAGGAAAGAGAGAAGAACACATGTGTGGGAGTTCTTGCTTATCTTCACTAGGGGTCACGGTCAGGGGGTGTTGTTCCATTATAATGTAGGAGACATGTAACAGTGAGAATGGGCTATGCACATAAACTTCACTTGACTTCAAGCCAGTCACATATCTTTCACTGCTCTATGTAATTAAACACATCTTTCATTTAACGGCATTATTAAAACTAGAAGCTGGGGCATTCGCAGAGATGCCGAGATGCCGACACCCGCACGCGAGCGGGCAAAGCCTGCAAGTGCTGCAGTTCCCCGTATGTCCTTCAACTTTGGAATCGCTGAGTGCGCACTGACTTACTCACTCCCTTAAACTGGGACTTCTCAGTTTATAAACCATGACGGCACACCTGATAAATTACATCCAATTCTACTTCTACAGCTGTGACTGGTCAAATCTCCTGGTTTGGGTGCTCTCCAGAGAGAGACAGTGGGCTCGTAGAATAGTGTAGTGAGAAAGTGATCTGTGTTCTGGCCAGACCAGCCATCTTGTTTTGCCAAATAGCGAACATTGTAAAATATTGTTATTGTGCATAGATCGCTAGATGTATCAACTTATAATATGAGTTTCACATGAGCATTTCCTTGTTTATAACAAGATGACAGTGGTGGGCAATAGCGAAGATTTAATACTTAAGACTGTTCTGATATCACAACGTTGATGTACTTTGTTTTGTTTTTTAATGCGTCAACAAAAAATATGAGGTTCACTCGGGCATTGCCATGTTGTAAACTGGTATCAGAGAACTGATTACTGGACTCTCAGAGCAGCGACCTGTACACTGTAGTATCGCCCCCGTGCCTTCAAAAGGTGTTCCTTCATCCTGAACATTGATTTCAATGGACAATGGTAGAAATTAATTCAGATAAAATACTTGAGAGAATTCAAGAATTCAGTTCCGTGGCCTCCTGTCTACCTATGTGCAAAGTTTAATCCCCATTGGATCAGAACTGTAGGAACTATGGGTAGTGCGGACAGACACACAGACACACAGACACACAGACAGCAGTGAACACAATACCCCCTCGCACCTCGTGCACGGATGCAATAAAGGAAAATAGAGAGTAGATGGAGGATAAAGAGACACAGCAGCAAAGGAAATCACACAGGACTTCATCCTCGCCTTGTGTGAACAAGCACATTGTTACTATCAGGCAGCCTGGCAGGCACATAAGAGAAAACCAAGATCTATTCATTTGGCTGACTCATCGACGTTCCTGTGCGGCACACTCTGGCTCAAGTCTCGCTGGTTAAAGAGACAAAGGGGCAAGGTGGTATTCCTGTGATGGAGGACAAAAGGAGGTAAAGTGCAGCAGGGGGAAGAAAAAAAAAATCACCGCAAGAGAAGCCTGATTCTCCCAGCTTCAGGCGGTTTGCCCTTCGGTTCGTGGGAAAAAAACAAGTTCAACAAAGACATATCCGCACAACAGCACACCACTCCGAGACATTTCATAATAAAACCGAACCTCACTGGTTGTTTGTCAGGTGTGTTTGTCGCATGAACCCATGACCTTTAAAGACATCACATGGTCATGTAGAAAAAAAAAAAAAAGGTTTAATAATCTAGCTGAATTTTCTGCCGTGGACGTTACTGGTCATGTCTTTCCGTCCTAACGATGCATCCAAACAACATCACCTTGTGTATACGACTTGCTCATGTGATACATTTCAGACCGGCGACACACACAAGCACAGCAAAGGAGTTAAAGTAACGATGTTTGGGACACAAAGCAAACAGATGCATGGCCTTTTAAATGTTGTCAAGCCCATTTGATATCTTACAAGGGCATGGTAGCCAGCTTCTGTGTACCTCCCAGTAAGCTGGGGAGTTATACAGCATGCCTTTGTGTGTGTGTGCGTGTGTGTGTGTGTGTGTGTGAGAGGGAGTCTGTGTAATCTGTAAGCCAAGTGACACCAAAGCACAGTAGGGGGGCCATCGCTCTTCCCCTGGCCAATGTTAATCAAGCTAGCGGAGGCCATCCATTCCAGGTCTGTAAAGCCTTGCAAGAAGCCCTGGCTATCAGAACAAAAAGGAGTAGGTGGCCCAGGGTTCAAATCACATTCCCATGGTGTTTGTCTGAGCTCCAGTTCTAAGTAGTAAAGGGAACTCGCGTCTGAGGCTATTGTTGAAAGGATAGAGGATGCTTTGGCTGTGGTGTGGCCTCTAGCTGTCCGCAAGTCCGGTAAAAAAATAAAATCACTTAAATTCAAAATGAAATAATATATTTAGCGTAGGCGTCTACTTGACCTGCAAAAAGGGAACAGTTCATGAGGTCTCTGCAACAAGCTTCAAGCCAAGATTACTATGTGCAATATGCTAATGTTAAAGCCTGCAGAATTATTTGATTAAATCAATATAAATAGTAGCAAACATTTTTTAAGAAACCAAAGAGAACCTCACCACAGTTAGCATGGGAGTATAACAGGGCCGTCACATCCTCATTCTGAACTGTCCAGTAGAAAATGTAAGTACATTTGAAGGGTGGCAGTAGCCTAATTTAGATACTGTGAGCATAAAGTAAAGGCTGACTGACCTTGTGTGACCAATGGCATGAATTAGCCTTTCACTCAGACCAAACGTTAAGTCTGGCATAGGTCAAACATTTCCTTTATGACTTACGACGGGAAGGTTGCCAGTTCAAAACCCTGGACTGGCTGGGAACATTTGAGACGGTGAAGTGTACGAGAAACGCTCTTTCCTCCATCAACAACAACTAGTGTCGTATTAAATATGGACCGGCGTGAAATATGGATCATTGCTATGGTAACACAAATATATGACCTGTTTTATCTAGTTAACTAACAGTTAGCCATTTTACCATGCTAGCTAAGAAGAAAATATTGTTTACAAGCAAACATTACAGCCTACCATATCTGTATTTTAGTGTATTTGTCTCAGAATGGCTTATCTGTTAAGATCAACCACAGGGTATTTTTCATTTGGTTGTATGCGATTTCTTCATATTCTGGTTATTTAAAACTGTAAAATAATGATGTATATATCTGGAGGCGATCCATATTTCATGCTGACCCATATTTAATATGACATCGGTAACACTTTAGTTTGGCAGTTAATTGTAGACTCTTGACATCGTATTGGTTGTGTGTCAGTCAACAGTTACCCGACTGTCAACAGGAAGTCCTCACTTGGTTGACTGAGCTGCAAAGCCATAATTGGTCATGATTTTAAGCTGAGACGTTGTTGATAAACCACACCCCTTGGTAGTGGGAAAGGTTAAGGTCCGTTGACGATTTCACTAAACTCTTTAGTTTGATAGTCAGTTCATTTTAGATTCTCTACATTTAAGATGTCAGGAGTCTACAATGGACTCTCAAACTAAAGTGTTACTCAAAACCCTAACCCTGACCTAACTCCAATCCGACTAACTAAATCCACCTGTTCACCAAGGGCTATGGCCTCTAGTTAACTTTATCATCCCCGGCAATCATTTCTAGTATTATTTTCACTAAAATTTTTTGTCAGCATCCTTGGGTCTCTTGAAAGGCGCTATATAAACCTCATTTATTATTATTATTATTATTATTTATTAACCTGTTCCCGATACCAAGGGAAAGGTTTATAAACAACGTTTTAGGTGAAAATGATGGCCAATTTTGAGCAAGGCACAAAAAAAAAATGTAATTCGGAAGACAAAGGTTGACTCATTGAAGCCCTAGCTAGCATATTTCCCTCCCAACCATGAAAATGGAAAATGGAAAATGGAAAAAACTGCTCCAGCAGAGCTGGTTCTGTGGCCAACAGCACAATACTGTGGGTTTCAGGTTTGAATAATGTAGTCTATAAGAATATTCTCTTAGTCAACTTGCCGGTTACAGCAGGCTGTTACACAAGGATTAAGTGGGTGACTCTTTGGTACTCACAAGGATGATCAACATTAATACATTAATGTCCCTATAGGAATTTGCCCTCTGTCTATTTTCTATTTATTTATTTTTAATTACAATTGACAATTGTAATTACAGAAAAAAGTAAAAATGTATTCATGCCTGCATGATAAAAAAAAACCCCAATGTAGCACTTTGATAACGTAAATAAAAAAGGTAATTAAAGTAGGGCTTTTAATCATGGTTGGCTGACTGAAACATTTACAATTCTCAAAATGTAATTAATGTATTATGTCCTTAATTTCATTCCTTGCCATACAAAACATTTATATATATGTATGCAAACTATCCTTATCCTGCTTTTGAGGAAACATGTTTAACTTATTATAATTTATATAAAAGGGCCAAAAAATATAATAAAAAAAAAAAAATCAAACATTTCTGTTCAATAGCGCTGTATTTAAATATTGGCAATGTCAAACTAAATCACATCAAATATGTACACAAATGAATAATATTAAATACCACTAATGCAAATTAGTGTCCTGGTTAGTCTACTAAAAGGCAGGGAAAATGCATTACTGAAATCAATGAATAACTAATTAACCAGACAACAGCCTGGTAAAAATGGGAGTGTG
>OMKL01104437.1:0-11179 GCA_900302295.1 Parasudis fraserbrunneri | reverse complement strand
GAACCATTATGTTTGTCCTGACTGATATACAGTATAATAGAGCGTATTGGTCCCTGACATGTAGAGGAGGGTTGGCTAGTGGTCAGCTTTGTACATCGATATGTGAGCGAGGGGCAGTGCCCTGCCACACTTCTACTGAGATTCACATTCTGTGTGTGTGTGTGTGTGGGTGTGTGTTTTGTATGTATGTATGTATGCTAAAAAACGATTTAAAAAAAGACACGCACATCCTAAAACCCAATAGGATGGGTGCTGGATTTTTTTTTAAAACTCACAGACCTTCATTTCTTGCAGTGATGTTTCAAGCAACAAGGCCTCGAGTCTTTAGGGGTCCATATATGTGCTTAAATGCCCATGCGGACTGGCATACACTGGTGAGACCACCAGACCCCTAAAAACTCGAATCACCGAACAGATATACTATCAGATATAATGTAACATCTTGTCCTGTGGCTGCACATTTTTCCAAGACGAAACACAACACTTCCCCTCTCAGATAACGTGGCGATTGAGGTTATAAAACACCCTCGCAGAGGGGGAGACACTAACTCTGTGCTGTTTATACGTGAACTATTCTGGATACTGTACATACACTTGGCACTTTGGTCCCAAAAGGCCTTAATGAGGACTTCGATATCAGACCATTTCTGTGAATGAATTCCCTGTGTATCATGTCTCTAACAACAATATTGCCTTGTTGTGTCTTCTCTTTCAGAGTTGCTTTCTTGTTTTCTTTTTTACATATGGTGTCACATTTTCCCTTTGTCAAAATAATAGATACTTTCATAAATAGACAGAGGCGCCTCTAAAAGATAGTATGTATGACGGCTATTTAGCCAGAGTCCTTTGCTGGAGTACAAGCTATTGGGGGTACATGAATTGTATACATTGTAATTTTCTTTATGTACCTTTTGACAGATTACTGATTACCTGCTTACAACTGTAATTAGTAACGTAATCGATTGGATTGCTCCGACAAAGTAACTTAACCTGATTACATTTGATTACTTCAGGATTACTTTGCAGAATTGGGAGGATAAAACGGAGAATTAATTCTAATTCACAGACTGTCGTTTGAATAACATTGTTACAATCGTCTACAATCACGATTTAAGCTTACTTTAAGAAGAGTAAAATGACTCTTGTGTCCCTAATCTCACCATCAGAATTCCCCATCTCAGCCATGCTTCTGAGTAATCAGACAAGTAACCACTAGTTTCGCAAAAGTATCTCGAATCTGATAGCTGTGTTTTTCTCAGTAACAGCAACCGAATTACAGTCACCACATTTTTTGACAATTGAATGACTGTAATCCAGTTACATGATGTAATCCAGTACAACTCAGCCCTACCAGGCAGTCACCAGCCCATAGTTGGCGTTAATTAAAGCCATGCTGCTGGTAATTGCCAACAGTCAAAAGTTAATTTCGGGGGCTTTGCTGTGGAAAATCTGTATATTCTACACAAACCTCTTCTGCAACCTGTAATTTAGCGATCCCAAAAGAAGCCGGGATATGGAAACACGACAGAATGTTCCTTTATTTAGATCATCCCCGGGTTTATTTTCGAGAGACAAGGGGTAGTAAATCACGACTTCTTGAACAAGCTTTAAACAGTGCCCTGATCTTTTAATGATTCTGCCATACTTGACACTGTTCATTTATTTCTTCTGGAGGCTATGGTGGACATTTATAATGACAGAGGGGTTTAAAAGCATACAGCTCTCACTTATGAAAGAACTCAAAGTTAGGTTGGACAGAGAGAGAGAAGGGGGAAGCAGGCCCATGGTTGATTTGATATAAACAGCCATGTGTACGGCTCCCATTATAATAACTAGTTAATTCTTTGTTGCTGTTGATTTAATGTTGAGCACAACAATTTTCGAGCCGCCCATAATGACTTAATGACAACAGCCATTACTGACATTCAGTCATTTGATGGTGGGTGACTCAGAAGAGCTCTCTTCTGAAAGATGTACAATTTCCCCCGGCTTTGACAAGTCGCACTCATCACTAACCCTTCCCAAACCAAACCTAAGTATTTATGGAAGGTAGTAACACGAGAAAACAATGGCTGAAAAACCTTTTAGAGCCATCCCATTTCACTAATGTGATCCTCATTGTAATTGTTGCTAAAAGAAGCAGGTACACATTGCACGCACACGCGCGCGTGTGTGTGCGTGTGCGTGCTTGTGCGCCGATTGTCTGTTGAAATCAAATCTCTCTGGCGTCCCAGTCATTGTTTTCGAGGGCTGTATTGTAGCACCCTCTCTCTCCCCAACCACCCTCACCACTACAGCAGCTGGATGAAACACACTTGACGATGGGCCAGGAAGTGTGTGTTTTTCCTGTGTCTCTGTGTGTGTGTGTGTCTGTGTATTATATTTCTCTAATAACCAGGCACTGTCCATGTACGCTGATCTCCCACAGTCTCGGCGGGACTCCGACACAGAGGGAACACAAGTGCAGCAATTACCAGTGTCAGTGGAGAGAAGGGCTGCCACTTCTCCTTGGCGCTGGTATATTCCTCTCACTGCCTGAGAACGCTTCCCACATTGCCAGCTCTCCCCCTCCCTCTACTGGTGACTCCGAGGTACCGCGACTATACCGGTACTGTAATTCAAAATCTGAACCTCGAAAATCTGAATTACAACCGCATTTATTCGCAAATGCACCTAGATACTCGAGGTATGTAAATCCATAGGGTATATCCACCAGGATCTGACGTGGCCATCAGCGGAGGGACATACAACAACTCACATTCTAACAGGATGACACACAGGCATATATACATAGGCTACTATACAGGATAATATGTAGATAATATACAGCATAATACAAGCACTTGAAATTCAATGGATACAAAGACTACTAGATGGCATTTGATCTGTATCTCTCAAAACACTCAGTGGCTGGGATAGAATGTAATTAATCTGTGCCCAGAGACGGGGTAGTGATTAAGACCTGCTGGCCTAGGATCGAATCCCACCAGAACCTTCTCTCCTGTGTCTCCCCTACTCTGTCTCCCTCTCAGCCTTCCGACTGTCTCAATAAAGAACCTTGTCTCCCCTACTCTGTCTCCCTCTCAGCCTTCCAACTGTCTCAATAAAGAACCTTTTCTCCGAGGTCTCCCCTACTCTGTCTCCCCCTCAGCCTTCCAACTGTCTCAATAAAGAACCTTTTCTCCGAGGTCTCCCCTACTCTGTCTCTCTCTCAGTCTCCCAGCTGTCTCAATAAAGAACCTTCTCTCCTGTGTCTCCCTCTCAGCCTTCCAACTGCCCATGCTTCTTTATCAGTCTCATCAGTCCTAGTAGATAAACTCAAACATTTTATCGACCCACCCAGTATGACAATGTCTACACAGCACTGCTAGAAGACACAGAAACCACACAAAGCGAAAGGGTTAAATCCCTGAGGGGAAGGGGACAGAGATGACACTTGTTGAAGTGAAGGAAAGTCATATGGCAACATTGAGTCACATGATGTCATGTGAGTAGAGAACTGTGTCTGAATGAAAGTGCTGGTGAGCGTACACATGGTGAATAGTGAATAACCCCACTAGTAGTCACACTGCCAAATAGCCTTTCCACATAGAACACAGAGACACTGCCACTATTTATATCCTTGAAATGGAAGCTAAAATATTGACACTTGGCATTTAGTGCAATACTACACCATATAAACCCCCAACCCCCACCCACCACCACCCCTCACACACACACACACACACACATACACACAGACACACAAGACAACGTAAAGAGGCTCATTTGCTTCTACGAATGGCGCCATCTATTGACCATAATGGTAATATGGCTAAAGGTCCCATATTTTGTATATTTTCTACCACCAATTTCATACTATTTCCTTAAATCTGTGGACGATATATAAGAAATAAAAGAAGAAATAAAAATCTTATTTCAATGATCTATTTTCCAGCACCTCTTTCTTCCCTTGCTCATACAACATTTGAAATGTATTATCCCCTTCCCTGATCAGCTACCCCACACCCAACAGTAAAACAATATTTTACATACTGGGCAGTAGAAGGTAGGCTGTGTTCCTGGCGACAAAAAGCTCAGCTAATATTAATTAAAGCTAATTGATCGTTTGTCTCCTGGGTATGACATCACAAAGGGGGCTCGCTCTGAACAGATTGTTAAATCTGAAGACTTTTCCCAGAAAACAACCCTGGGTCATTGTCATGTCAATGTCATTTTCCCATTTCTAACTGCCAAATCCATGCCAATACTCAGCAAAACCCATTTTCCAAAATATGGGACCTTTAAAGTCAATTGAAATCTCATTGCCAAAACCATTAAAAAAAATTAATAAATAAAAACATATTAACAGAAAAATCTACAAAACATGTAGAAAAACTCCTACATGTGAAAATCATTAAAAAATAACTGATCAAATTTAAAAAAGTGTCTGTTGACTAAGACCCTTACGACAGATTAGTCTACTAATTGACTATCCCACAGCCACAGACAAGAACCTTTCTTCAAGAAAATCTGCAGTGGTCAACAGTACATATAAATAATACCAATTTGAAACACTTTTAGACATAAGGCCTAATGTGGATGCCTTCTAGCCATTACCGTCCTGTCTTTGGCATCACTAACATCAGTACTGCACCGGCAACCAACTAATGTTAGCTAGCATTTTCCGATATGGGATTCATATGTTTCCCTCCATTTCTTGCTCGAATATGTGTGGTCCATTCTCAATCGATGCAATATACTAGGGCAGTGGTATGGTTTTGCCAAACACAGGTGGGTAATGGCTAGAAGGCATCCGCGTTACAGCAGGCTTCCCTTGACCACAGAAGAACGTTCTATGCACGTTGCATTGTGGACTCTCTGCAGCTATATGAATGTCTGCCATTTGAAACACTTCTATGCCATGTCTCCATTAACTATGCTCAGCCTGGCTGGGGCTAGCCATGGTGTAGCATGGTATGGTAGGGTTTGTTTCTCCATTGCATTTCTTGTAAACTCTCCGGTTGTGGGCCTGTGAAGCCCATTGAGACATGTATTGTAATTTTGGGCTATACAAATAAATTTGACTTGACTTGACTTAACCTTTCCAAAATCACACCACCTACTAAACCATGATGATACAACAGGTCTGGCCAGGCTGTGAAAGGTGGCCATCTCAGCTGGGGTACAGCCAGGTTTGGCCAGGTTCTAAAGACAATGGGCTAGTGGAGACAAGGCACCTGACATAAGGCCTTGTAGAATTTAGGACTTCTGTCCAGAACTGGCACATGTGTGATTTATCAAACTGTGTACTTGTATGCCTACTAGGCTGTAGTTTAGCTGTCAGGTTGTAGAGCCAGCCTCCCTAATAGCTGGAACGATAGAGTTCTTTTATATATGGCTGGTACACATCCAGGGGTTCACTTAGTAGGCCATCACTTTCTAATGTTACTGCAAGACCGCACAGTTAGGATAGGAAAGAATGCTACAAGGATGGTGTTTGGAATTCACTGGAACACTGACGATATTAAGTGTTTTGGACTTGGTTGTTCCCCAGAGTTTTGTTGTTTTTCTCCTCTCTTTTGCTTCTTTTAAAAGCATGCTCCCATCTTTTCTCATTTTGGTCTCACATTCTACAACCACCATACATCAACAGAAGCCATAAGTATCTTACAACATTCAACAACACCCATGAACACCTCTTTCATACTTTTCTCTATGAAGTTGTACCTTTAACTGAACAACATCAATGATGTCTGGGAGCGAAAAACACTATTCCTCCAAACCTGATAATGTAGATGTTCAAGTGTGGAATTATGTGACCAATGAATCCATGTTAAAGGTTAAGTTCAGAATTTTGGACCCCCAGCCCTATTTCCTACTTATCAATGATAAGGTAGATCGGTAGATTTCTCAGTACAGTCCATGCTGTTCTTCATACTGGATACCCATAGCTCCGGCTAGTTATCCACAAAACTAATATAAAGTAATGGGGCCACCCTTCAGTCAGTACAAGCCCTGAAATAAGAGCTGAAACCTACTCCACAGTACACCCGAAGCAAAGCAGTTTGCTCTCAAGTATGTTTTAAAGGCTTCTTACAGTGGCCCCATTAACTTTACATTCGTTTTGTGGCTAATTAAGGAGGAGCGGGGTGTCAATCTGAAAATGAGGTTGCTTTACTTAATTCGTGGAATGTTTACCCGTTTGGAAATACAAGGTTTTTGCCCAGCAGCAGAGACATACTATAACTGATGCACTATAGTCTGCCATGAGGCAGGAAAGGGGAGTACGACTGTGTTTCACTCTTTGTATTTAGCTTACACACAACACAACTCTTGCGTTATCCTGGTCTACTACTGACCCCTAGTGCCAATAAGAATACAGCTCTTAACTGGAGTACTACTGTAAAAACAATCAGACTACATCACATCGTCCAACACCAGTGGGGCGCTAGAGTCCATGGGAGACTAGTAACGCGTTACAGTAATACCCTTACTTTTCCCAGTAACGAGTGGTGTAAGGAATTACTACCTCAATTTCAATGATAATATTACAGTTACCCCATCGAAAAAAACAACTCGTTACTCCATGACTTTGATTTTGTCAAGTTCATTGTCGATCTGTAATCTATCCAAACTGTGGTCAAGGCTTAGGCATGCATTGTAAAAAAAAACAAAAAAAAGAAAAAGTAAAAAAATCCAATGTCAAAAGTCGGGACTGTCATATTCTAAAAGGATGAAACAGCACTGATGTGTCTTCTTGTATTCCATGGAGGCAGGTAGAATTATCAACTCTACTGGGTAGAATTAAAGTTTCAGAGTAAATTATCAGCGCTGTTTCATCATTTTGGAGTGCGAGAGGAGCCCTGACTTCTCCTATTTTCCACTTCGACCTCAAATCTCTTGAAACACCTGCTATCCAACAGCACAACAATGAGTTGTTTAAAAAGATTGTCCTTCATCAATTTAAGCCAGCTGTGCTTTTGATCAAGCCTGTAGTAGCTTTGTTACCAAACTTCTAATGCTGCAGAGAAAAAAGCTGTGACAGAAGTAATATAACAAGTAATGTAATGAATTACTGCTCTCAGGGAGTATTAAGTAAAGTAATAATATTACTTTTGAAATGTGAGTGAGGAATGTATGACTTTCTTTGAGTAATGAGCCCAACACTGTTGTTCACACACACACCCCATGGATCAGAGGCTCCTCCAGAAGCCATGTCCTGCTAGCCTCGGTGGCAGACACAACCCAGGGGTTCACTGGGCCAGCCAGATGCTGAATCCAGCTCTACAGGAAGGGAAAAGGCTACACAAGCCAAACGACAAGATAGGCTGACTGAGAAAGTGAGACAGACATCATCACCGTAACTGGAACCAGTGGTGGACTGGCAAAAGCATTGATCGTTTGGGGTGACGGTGGTGAAGGAATACCACCACTAACTCGAGCCTCGCATTACAAAGCAGGGGACAGACTGGTCAAAGTGGGTGAAACAGAGCGTGTAGCAATGGAAGGGTATGTGGTGTATGCGCCTGAACCAGCCTGGGAAGACGAAGGCTTGGTGCACAAGGATCATCTTTAGATGCTTAGTTTGAGGGGATGACGCCCCCAATCGGTGGACTTGAAAATAAGCCATGGCTAATTAAGCCATGCACATAAGCCATGCACAGCACACTGCTAGAAACCTTTGCAATTGACAGTAAGATGATCTGTCAAAACGATATGGAGATATCATAATTTGCTGGTATCATTTACAGTACATTAGCTCCTCCTGTAAGCTTGTTTTGAGATATTAACAACATGCATTGATCATTTTTGTAAAAAAAAAAAGAGAAAAAAAAGAAAAGAAAAAAAAGAAGGTCAGATAAAATGCATCAAGTTTAGTGAAGATTGTTTGTGAAAAGAAAAATATATTAGCCTAAAGGTTTTACAATTGACAATTGTTAACATTGTTTAGTTTAGTGCTAGCTTTGACGAAGGCTGACTGACATTATCAAAGATTGAAACGCCACCAACCATTGGACATTACGTTAGCTAACTGTACTAGAAACAAATATTTTCAGTAATTTCTATATTTACATTTCCTCATTCTAGTATATTTGCTAGTAACTAACTGAACTGAAAGCTGTGCTGCATTGCACTGCGGGGTAGACCTGGAGGGTGAATGACGTCAAACCAAGGGCAGACATGTTCAATGCAATTGCCCAACTGTGTAGAACAAGAGGAGACTGTCTTGTGTACAAAGTTTGGTGACTGATGATAGGTACAGTGAAAGGATGTGAGAATTAGGGCTTGTAAAACATTTGACCATTTGCTATGGCTCCCTCTTATGGCCAATTGACACCATACTTCAGGGTGGGATTTTTGCCATGGAACTGGAGGCGCATGCAAAGTTTTGTTCATCTTGAGCTAATTTCTGAGATTCAACATTCTACCCTGTTCTCATTCTCACTCCCTCATTGACACAGTCACTGAGCAACATTAACTGTAGGCTACTTGACAAACATGCTCAACCGCCATATTCAATGTCACTATGTACGTATCTGGTAGCCTGCGGTTGGTTCAAGATCTGCGACCAGTGGTGTAAAGCCTTCACACAAAAGGAAATAACCCAACATGCAGTACCAGTCATGCTCAGTAGATGGTGACATTCTACTAAAAATAACTGACTTCTGAACATGACCAGAGAAGGGAGACTACCGGTAATAAGTCGTTCTCACTTCCTGTAATGCATCACGTGAGCTACACAAGGCAGGCCCCATTCACCCCAATAACAGATGTAGAGGTTTTGACCTAATGTGGAAATCAAGGAAAATATTGGACCGTATCTTACAAGTTGAAGGTGGTCTGAACATTCTGACACTAAATTGACGTTTTTCTTACCTGTGGATCCAGTGCGCAAAAAAGAGTTCGTTTTAGACTGTGATCTCACAGTGTTAAAGCGATAATGTTTAATTGTGGCACCTGCTGGCCGCGAGTGGTACTATCTCAGTGTTTTCAATACATTTCCCATGAGCTTCTTTACTCTGTTGAATCTGTGTGCTTTCTTTTTTTGCACGCAGACTTTCTGCAGAGCGAATTCTTGTTTTTTTGGTGGTTGGAGGTGTCTATGTATTTGATTTCCATTGTTGCAGAAAATACCCCGCATTCTGTGGGCAAAGAAATTATGACATCTATGTCATTTAGTATCGTGAGAAGGCTGACAAAGCTGGTCGCACCAGACCATTTGAGGCTATGGCGGCGAAAGTGAGGGGTGTGTTGAAGCACCGGTGGTCAAAATTGGTGTTGAATATAAAACTCCATGCTTACAGTATATTGAGTATAGACCGTTTCAGTGGAATTGTTTATATCCTATCAGCTATTGATATTAGCAAACACTGAAAGAGGAAATAATCTTAGGTCCATTTAGAATGTTTATGTTGTAAAGTTGAAATCATCTATAATTCATAGACCCTTTTAATAGGATTGTGTTGCTAGGGAGCAGCTTGGGCCCATGTTTATTTCCTGGCAGCTATTGCATTAGCAAATACTGCAACAGGGTTTTTTTTACACAGAATAACAAGGGTTTAGTCACTGATGCGGAAGTAAACAACCACCGGAGAGCTGACTGGAACCAGCGTTCTAAACGTTTCATTCACCTAAATAGAATCCTGGTCCCAGCACTGCCGCGGCACTGGCCTGTGGGTGCTGAATTTTGCCATTGTAAACGTCGTCAACATCTACACCTTTTTCTTCCAAAGGATCTTGCACTGCAACAGGAAAAACACCTCAGAGGTTTGAGAAGGTCTATAGTATGTTGTGTATGTTTATCTCAGGCCTCCTAGGCTTCCTCCAAGCTTGTTGTTGGAATGTCAAATAGGGAAGGCATTTTGAATATTTTTCACAGATCGAGTAATGGCATGAATTTCAGAGACTTTGCATAAACAATAATAGGCCTATATAATAATAACAATCATTAATTTAGTAATTTAATAATAATGAATGTCAATTTTTATATTTTATATTAAATTACATCTATTTTATAAGAACAAGTGATTACAAAAACAAGTGACATTTTTTTATTATTTTATTGAAACATGAAATTAGAGATGTTAGAATATCATTAATAATGTGAATGCAAAACTCAGAGGCTCGTAGGCCTTCTAATGACCCCTCTATACTTAAACCCATAATTTATTATTTTCCATAATTAAAAAGGATTCTGGTTCTCAAAGATCATTTTCAACATTCATTTTGAGTGCTCAAATAGCCATGCCCATCCCTAGTCATAAAATGAAATTGCCTTAGGGGAAAAGCTGTTTTTCAAGAAATTCAAATTGGTGGAAAGTACTAGAGGCAAATCTGTAGAGCAATGATAGCTGAATTATATGCACACAAAATGTCATGTCTGAACTGGAAGATATGACTTAAAAAAAAAATTGGATCTGTTATTTTAGTGCCCTCCTTGTGCCAATGAATATAATTTTGTTATTGTGGGACCACACATTCCAAACAAACGTTTGTTGAGTCAATAAAGTGAGTGCAAGTAAGAAGAGAAGTACCTCTTTTTTCTAAAGCCTACAGATGGGACACAGTAAAATTGGTATTGAGATATTGGGTGAAATATAAATGAACGAATAGATAGATGATGTTGTGCCCCCTTGGCCCAGTAAGTAAGTAAGAGCAGAAGAAAAAAGTGACACGATACTTCATCAGGTTTTGTCAAAATCGGACCAGTGGTGCAGTTGCACATGACGGACAAACTAACAGGCAATGTACCACCCCCCTTTGACCAATCAGTTCAATTCTTCAAAAGCTGGAACATAGTAGTGAGATGAGTCCCTCCCCCAAGTTTCATCAAAATTGTGTCAGTGGTGTCTGAGATATCGTTTGAGACAGAACAAATGAACAAATGGACAATGTACCGGTAGCACCCCCTTGGGCCAATCAGTGTCCCTTTGTAAATGCCGCAATGCAGTAGTGAAATGTGTCATTCCTCCAAGTTTGGTCCAAATCAGACCGGTGGTGTCTGAGATTGTGGCACAATGTGGCACCCCCCTTGGATCAATCAACGTCACTTTGTAATTGCCAGAACGCAGTGGCAAGGTGCATCATCGCTCCAAGTCTGGTCAAAATCTGATCAGTGGTGTTCTGAGATATCACGTGTGATTGACCAACAGATGGACAAATGAACAGGCGAATGGATCAACATAGATCCATATCC
>OMKL01104412.1:0-12224 GCA_900302295.1 Parasudis fraserbrunneri | reverse complement strand
ACATAGCAAGCCAACACAATGGATAGGTGTGTGTGTGTGTGTGTGTGTGTGTGTGTGTGTGTGTGTGTGTGTGTGTGTGTAAACCACACATGTGTAAAAATGGAAGCCGCCTAACGGTACCTATTTTCGGGTTTCAAAGGCCTCCCCACCCCGCTGCTTGACAGAAAATGTTTAGGTTAACAGTCAAATACCTGTCAACAGAAATTATGACTGGACCCGTTTCTTTATCCGTTTTTGTAACTGGAGGTATAGTTCTCTCACAGCAGGTAGTCAAATAACCCACATATGGAGCGTCTACACAAACAACCTGCACTGGACTCCGGCCACCCACTATCTTTTCCTGACAAAGAAAAGCTCAGACATATGAACAGCATGTCTGAGATGGTTAAACCAGCCTACAGCACGCAGCAGAACCCCCGTTGACCCTCGGGTGATGTTGCCTTGGTGCGCCGACTGCAGCTCAGCTTCCCCGCTCCTTCCCATAACCATAACAATCAGTGGAGAAGTTGTCAAACTGATCAGAGATCAGCATCTATTGGTAACATAAACCTACCGCCTCCTCGCCAGGTCAAAACCACAACAACGTTCACTGAGCTCATAGAGTAGGGGCCATGCAGGCACAGTATCGTGACTATACTGAATGTGCTGTAATATATCTCAAATCTCCGACACGGTCCAATCACTAGATTGTGTCTGATACATACATAAAATTCATAAGCCCTTATAAGGACACAAAGCAAAACACAGAGACCTGCATCATTAAAAGAAAAGAGCACATTCTTGGTATGAGCTGCCAAACTGTGTGCAGCAGTCTAGATCATTCCCAGAATCTAGAGGAAGGAAGGCTGTGTTCAGCTGTCGAACGGGGTCTTTAATGAGGCTAGAGGAGTTTTTCGCTAGATGCTGCGTACATCCGAGCTGGACGTTGTCGGCTGCTGGCGTGCCGGTAACCTGTGGTCTACAGAGTTGAGACCACTGAGTAAGCAGAACGAACAGCATAGCAACTTTAGCTGAAGTCAGAGAGTTTTTCTTCAGAATGTTCATGACAAGGAAAAAACCTTTTGCATGCTTATCATGTGGACACCTTGCTCTACCAGAATACTACAGAGAACACTAAAGGCTCTAAAAATCAAACAGCCATTAGCAACACTGAAGGCGTGTTCAGGGCCATGTCTGGTTGTGTACAGTCGCTGCCAACACCCATGAACTCACAACAAGTTGCTGTTCAACCACTGGTTACATCAGGAGAACCTCCTTGGTTAGAAAACAGTGAACCTAAGCTTGTGCAGAGAAGTCTTGTGGCTACCAGCCATCTGGCACCACTTTACTCAGCCTATGGACAATTACCTCTGATAGTTATCAACAGCAAGCCACTGTGGCTAATAGAGCCAAACACAAATCCTACAGCCACTTCTGCCCACAGCAAGTGAGATTAGCAGGACGCAACTTCAACCACTCGCAAAAGAATGGCTACTGCATCAGAATGATCACGAAACACTAGAATTGAATAAAAGCAAACAACCATCTCAAAAAAGAAAATGAGTAATACAGTCCGATGAATACTTTCTTGGGGCTTATTCCATTGGTTGGCAGAAGTTACTGTTTACTTGAGAGCAGCAGGGGTGAGGAACAAATCTGTCACCGGTGCCAGCGTTTTAATGCATGATAAGAGCTTGAGTCAATGTTATTACAGACCTGCTCTCCAGGAAGATAGTAATATGAAAAAATTTAAGAGCACACACTCAGTAGAATTAATTCACTCAGAGCAGAATGAAAACGGGGAAGAGGGAGGTGCAGAAATGGTCATTTTACGAGAGCAGACTAAGCGTTATCTCACCTTATGTCATCATCTCATTCATCACACTGCTCATACCTACGCTAACCAGGAGGGCATGAATTATGCCGGTGGAACATGCATGTTATGTGTCTGTTGTGTAACGTACTACGGAGAGAGAGGATGTTTCTATGCAAAGCATTCCACACATTTCTTCCCATTGAGAGATGGTTCACAAATAGAACACATATTGGGAGTAAATATTCGACTCTCCTTGCTAGCTTGCCGTTTGCGATTCCTACTCATCGACATCTGCTTGCTTCAGTGTGCCATATACATTCTTAACTGTAAATCTGCACCACCTCTTTAAATCTCACTCTCATCTATCTGCTATGTGAACTATAACCTTTTAGTTCCAACTAAATTATGGACTGACCCTGGGCCTGATGAGAGCCTGTGTGGTCTGCCTGCCTAGCTAGGTGGGGCTGGAGAGCATGAGATATCCAGGGGTAGATGACTAACATAGACTAACATGCAACCTTGACCCAAAATGGACACCTTACAACCAGAGTTTCATCGGGAGGCTGCAGCCACACTGGTCAACAACAGCTGAGAAGCTGAGAGGTTTAGCAACCCGCCATGGAAAGGATCCCTCTATGATTATATGGTGCTATAATTAGCATCATGACACCATCCCTACCAAAGGACGAGCAATAGTTTGTGCGAGTGTGTGAGTGTTTGTGTGTGTGTGTGTCTGAAGGGGTCGTGATGTCTCAAAGAGGGGTGAAATACCTCACTCCTGACCACAGTGCTGGAGATAGCCATTTGGCATCTGGGTGTAGCAGTCACACAGTAGGGTAGCAGAAATTAGGAGGCTTGTAAGGGACACAAGAGCATCCCTGGGGAGGGCAAAACAGAGCACAGAGGGGGCAAGTAAGGGACTCATCTTTGAAGTGTCTCGCTGGCTGCTGACAACAAGAGCCTCTCTCTTTAGTACCCATGTGGGATAGTTATATGACAGCCGAGGTTAAAGGGGAAAAGAACTCAACCATTGTATGAGTCGCTCGAGAACAAGTTACCTCACTGTCTAAAATGGCTCGCTGGAAGCAGCTCCGTACCAGAGAGGCCACTTCAGCTCCAGGGATGCTAGGGGTCTGTTGTGTCTGCTCATGTATGGAGCTGGGTACCTTATATTCTGTAGACCTCCTCTGTTTAGCTGTGTGAGTGGGTGGCAGCACGGCAGTATAAATAGCTTCCAATGAGGCCAGAACTCTCAGTAAACCTCCCCAGTCCCCATGGACCTATTGGGGCCTGGTCAAACAGACTGCCCCTGCCTTATACTGCGCACAGAGGGGAGGTGGAGGGAACAAAGGCAGAGATAAAGGAGAGGGAGGGAGAGAGTGGGAGAGAGAGAGAGGGAGAGAGAAAGAGAGAGAGAAAGAGAGAGAGAGGCCAAGGGAATAGCCCTGTGGTTCCTGTGGAAGCTTTTCCAGTATGTGACCCAGTCCCAGACAAGAGTAGATTAGTCTCACCCTGGGACCCAGTCACATTAAAACATAACTGGTGGTACTCTTACCAAGTGGGGACCCACTGGAGACAGGCCTGTGACCCTCTTTTGGCTCCCAGCCCACCATCATGTAAGGAACCCTGGCCTAGTCCATAGCCAGTGTCAGGACATGAAGCCATTCACCCATCCTGACAGCAGGGGGTGACACATTAGCTGCCTGGATGTCGAGATCATTACACTTAAAAGCCTTGGCACATGTCTGGCTGTGTTTTGTCAGCTCCCTGAGCTGCTCCTGGCGTGGGACTCTGGGACAGCCTGTTGGGTTTGGGCACTCAGACAGCCAGTTAGGTTGAAGCGCTGGGGACAGGCCGCGGGGATGCAGCTGGCTGAGGGTCAGAGTTTGTCTTTATACTTGGGGGTATAAAGACAGCAGGGTGGAGGAGGATGGAGCAGTGGTCTGAATGATGACAGGGTTCCAGACTGGGTAAAGGATATGAGGGGGAGAAGGAAGGCTGGGAGGGTCTTGATGTAAAGACTGTCTAATGGCTTAGACATAAGGATGGGGAAGAAGGATAATATAGGAGAGCTGACCTTGGGTCAGTTCGAGATTGGCAGACTGGTGAGTATCTGCGTGGGGCCTGGAGAAAAAGAAATCCACCACCTTAATGTTAAATTCCAATAAGGAGTGAATCTTATTACTGCAAAAGGTACCTGCCAAAAACAATCCACAGACGACAATTGACCATATCTGTGAAATGTCCTGTGCAGTATCCATTGCCAGGTAGCTGTGGAGAGTATAGGACTTAGGGATGATCGATTGGAGTCTTTAGCCTTAAAGGGGAATGTTACCCATTTTAAGAATTCACATATGTTCTTGCTGTGCCTCTCTCTGATTTCTAGTTTTAGGGGAGAGCGGTGCGTGTTCACAAATACTGACTGAACTGTCCAGGGGCACAAGAAGAACATAATGAGAATTCTTAAAAATAGCAGCATTATAGTAGCATTCCCCTTTAACCTGTTCTGCAGCTCCAGTTCTGACTAAAGGCTTAACTGATATAAACAGTGCTGAGAGAGCAGCAGCCCACACTGAGCCTCGTTCATCATTCACCACGCTGCGTCTGGTGGTACCGGCTGATACAGTGCGAGAGGTGTGACAGTGTCAAGGCCATGTGTCTGCTTAATGCGCGCCGTAGTGTTTGCTCTATTCTGACCCTGAAGGTCATTCCCTCCCTCTCTCATTCCCCCTCTCTCTTTCCCTCTCCCTCGCTCTCATAGGAGTGAGAGAGAGAGAGAGGAGAAGGAGATTGATGAGCTGTGAAATGGTAGAGCAGTGGAGTCAAGCTATCACAGGTTATGTGCTAAACAACTAGGGTCCCATTTTGTAATAACACCTGTATGCGTACTGCACAGAAAGCTCCTATTGCAGGCCCCCTGGACCTCACCCATTCTCTGACATACAAGTATGTAAGAAAGTAAAAACACTCAAAGTGACAATGTTCACAATTGCATGCAATGCCTGCCTGTACATGGGGACTATAACACATAATCATGTCCACAGAACGACTGATGATGTGTATTAGACCTAAAGCTATAGAGTCCTCCATTTCAGATTCAAATAACAGAACACAAACAGTCCCTAATTCTGTTTAGGTTTAGGAAATCAAAGCTGCAAATCAAAAGCTAGGGAATGAGAGCGATAGAGGTCTTCGGCCTGTAGAGACATGAGATGACCCAGATATGATGAGCACGGCATTTCCTGTTGGGTCTAATGCTGCTCAATGGGACTCATTCTACTGTATGTCCACGGAACACAGTTGGGACACAAAGTACCCAGTGTAATTATTATCATCAAATAAACACCAGGAATATCCATCCAGTTATATTCCAAATAAACACAGGGAATATCCCTCCAGTTATATTCCAAATAAACACAGGGAATATCCCTCCAGTTATATTCCAAATAAACACCAGGAATATCCCTCCAGTTATATTCCAAATAAACACAGGGAATATCCCTCCAGTTATATTCCAAAGAAATCCCAGAAATTATTTTTTTATTTTTTTATTTTTTTATTTGTAATTAAATTACATTTTGATATAACTAAAATAATCAATGACACCCAGGGCAGTTCAGAGACATGAGAAAATGACTCATTCATTTGTTTGTTCCACTTCATGTCAGATTAAGAGCTGGACTGAACCGTAGTCCCAAACGTGATCAGATTAAGATCCATTGATAATACGGTAGTTAGGCAAATCTGTCTCATAAGGACAAACAATAAAGCGAGTTTCAACTTGACAACATAAACATTCTAAATGGACTGCATTTGATTGTTTGTTAGTTGTTGATACAACAGGAAATCAACTTCTGTTCCCAAGCAATGCAATTCCACTGAATTAGCCCATACAAAGTGGAATTGTGTTGCTATGGAACACACGTTTATTTGCTGTTAAACATCGCAACAGGAAATACATTTGGGTCCATTTAGAATGTTTATGTTGTCAAGTTGAAACAGTCAAAACGGTATCATAAATGAAGGTCAGGATGCAACTCTATCAAATCTGAGCCTAATCTGTTTGTCATTCCTTCACGGGACACAATAGGCACAGTAGGGGTAAAGGCACACAATAGGTACAGTAGGGGTAAAGGCACACAATAAGTTGAGTAGGGGTAAAGGCACACAATAGGTACAGTAGGGGTAAAGGCACACAATAGGTAGGGGTAATAGTTTCCAGTGTTGGTCTACCAAATACCAATGAGGCAAACCTATAACAACAATCTAAGCTACTTAACAGGGGCATGGGAAATTACCTTGACTGCTGAATGAACACTCAGCACAAAGATCTTATTACTCACGTATTTGTTGTCTATGTGCTAATGAGTTCCATGTAATGAAATTAACTGGTGCAGCAGAGCCAGGATGACACCCCAGAAGCAGTCATGAGGCAGGCTGGTACTGGTAGCCCCACCCAGTGACTGGAAGGAACCTTGGGTTAGATTCTAGCGAATGGGATCGTCATCAACCCTCAAGCCAAGACAACAAGCCACGACCAGCTGATTTTAGTCATATTCCCCCACACACAAACACACTCTCACACACACACACAAAGCTTTTCCAATGCTATATGCAACAGGAAAAGTTGTTTGCCATCACAGCGTGACTGCAAGTCACCTCAGGATATGATGGTTGTTGCATGGGCTTGTTGTACTGATGAAGCTTTTATTTAAGACCTTGGACACCACAAACACAATCAACTGTTGTCCTGACACAGCACATCCTCCTCCTTCTCAAACACACAAATACACACGCAAAGCTTTTCCAATGCTGCATGCAACAGGAATACACAGCCGCGTTCGTAGCATCACAACAGGATATGATGACGGTTGTACGTAGCTGTCTGAATTGCCACACAATCCACAGCCATTACCCGTTCTTCATCAAGTATGCAGTATACGCACAAACACACACACAGACTTGCATATACACACACACACACACACACACACACACACACACACAGGATGCTGTATCACCACAGCTCTGGGAACAGCAGGAAAAGATAAGACTGACTCTGAGTCAATTCCAGGAGCAGGGAGAGCAATTCAGAGAAGCATCCGCATGACAAAACAAGTCCAAAACGACACTCATAGTCTGCCTTTTAAACTAACGTTACCTGGCCTTTTACCATCATTCTGGAACACATACAAGTGCCTGACCCAGGCCAGTTAGCTGGGCCAGTTAGCCAGGCTAGTTAAATAGCCTTAAAGCAAGACAAGCTAAATGGTGTGCTTTGTTTTTATTATTGTCATGTATGGCTGCTTCCTCAGAACAAGGCAATTCAAAACTACCAACAAACTTCTACCGCCATATAGCATTTTTTCCAAGTAGCTAGCAACCCAACGACAGACGTCAACACAAATATCCTCAGCGTGTGTGGCGCCGTTAGTGGTTGCACCCATCATGTGCTATACCAACAGAGTGGCACAAGGCAATAATGGAGTAATACCGGTAGCATGCCAGCTCTTTGCTAAAGGACCTCAGTCATTAATGATATTCAGTGCACTGGTTACTTGCCTTTCTAAATGGAGCAGCTCACTGTAGCTGCAGCCAGCTGGCACTGACAGGCATGATGCCCTCGCCAGCCTAGCCCAATGAAGTACTGCTTTCTGCTATACAGTAGTCATGTGACACGCCATCCGTCCCAGCGGGTTCCACGACATGGGCCACGGTGGTGTGTGTGTGTGTGTGTGTGTGCGCGCACGCGAATGCATGTCTGTCTAACAGTTACGTCTGGGACAATATGCTCCGTTACCTCAACAGCAGGTCAAGTCATGGAATTAGTATGGTGGATGTGAAACCACTTCACTGAATCACAAGTATAATAGCAGCAGCACTCTGCTTGCTTGGTTTTTGGAGTACTTACCAAACCTAGACTGAAAACTCAACTTCTCGCCTTGTGTAAATAGGGACAGACGCCTTGTAAATCACTGGTTTAGCTGAACCCAACAAATTCACGCATATAATATATATATAAAAATAAAACTGATCATAGGATAGGGGCCATTTCTAAACTGTTCAAGTCACAGCGGCACTCACTGTTGGTAAACTCAAAAGAGGAATTTAAGAGAGAAACATGGATGTTGGGAAACCCCCTTCAGGAAAGGACAGGAAAAGTCAACATGGCATGAGTGAGCTATGCCAAGGATTACTATGCCAGCCAGCCAGCCAGTTTGAACATTGGGAATTTTCAATGTTTCCCATGGTAAAGGTGCATTTTCTTTTTTTCTTTTTTTTTCCAAAGACAGCACTATCGTCAAAGGACACCTTTAGGAGAGAGCATCAACACAACAGGAACTGCTGACATCACCAACATTCACCATTGCACTCCCCCACATGGTTTGTGTATTTTACAGAGCTCTAGCTGTGTGACCAGGAATGGAAACAAGGAACAGTGACTCAGTTTGCTGCCCTCCACATAAAACCTAAGAAACACAGCGCAACACTTTCATGGCAATAAATTGTAGACAGAGAATAGAGTAGGCCTAAGCCTAGTCAGAACAGTGGCAAATGTTATTCTGACTTGTACATATCACAGTTAACTGTGTAATACTGACCAAGATGATAAATGACCATTCCCATACTATACATGTCTTCAAATCCAACACGTCATGGTATGGCTACGATCGGGATGACACTGTGTGCTGCCCTTAGTGTACACACACACACAGACACAGACACACACACACACACAGTGGTTGTTATTGTTGTGCCAGGATTGGCTGGCTGGCTGCCTACTGACCTAAAAAGACTAGGTAAGCGAAGGAACCTGCTAGTCAAGAAAGTCTTGCACCAGCCTGAAGTCTTAACAATAGAGATAGATAATTATTCTACAGCCAAGACCAGTTAAAAAGATACGATGAAGGACGAATTCTCCACAGTACCACATACCAAAGCTGCAGGAAAAAGTATTAGTCTCTCAGCCTCGTTGATGCAGCGAAAGAGAGGGCTGGAATAGTGCTGTTATTGATTTTTCCTATCTCATCTGCCAAACACCGCTGCCGACTGTAACATTCAAAGTGTGACACTCCTATTTTGTCCAGCAGCCTGAGGGGATCAATGATAGAAATGTCTGTTGAATCACAATTTTCTAACAACTCTCCAGAAATTCCTCCAAACCTCTTGGTTCATCCCCTGAACCGGTGACCTAATCAGACGGCTGTGACACCATATAAGTGTAAACCAGATAATATTGAGTCACGTCCCTTACACAGTCTCGCTCATAGTCTGAATGCGACAGCACAGTGAGGGCACTCCCCTCAGCTTTCTGAGATGTCTCCATAATGCGTGCCTGTCGGCTACAACCGGGACAAGTCCGGACTGGTAAGGAAAGTACTGGCACACAAAGAGAGAGGTGCAACTTCAAACCACATCAGATGGAGTAGCCCAGTTATACGGCACACCAACAATTACTTGTATGGTTGTTTACACAGTAATGTTGTCCCTCTCTTTCCTTCTCTCTCTCTCTCTCTCTCTCTCTCTCTCTCTCACGGTGGGGCAGTGTCCTTCTAGCTCCAACTCTTATCATGTGCTATTGTACTTAGAATTACAAAGGAAATATGGGTCACGGAATCTAGGTTGTATGGGATCATGTGCATAAAGGTGGCAGCCTCCTAGTCTGATGTAATTTGGTCTTCCAGCAGGCTATCGGTAGACCCATCCCTCTGTGTAATGTATGCCCATTGCCCAGCATTTCCAAACTGTCAAGAGCATGCTCACATTTTGCACAGTAGGAGTGTAACGATACAAGAATTTTCAGATTCGATACGAATTTCAATTTCAAGGTCACAGTTAGATTTGATTTTTGATTATTTACGTGTAAAAGAGACTAATTCACTTGATCAATGATTGGAGGACAGCTTTAGACTTCAAATATTCATTATTTCACAAGAAAAAAGCATCTATACCAAAGATTGTAAACATGATAATGTAATTGTATATAGTTTTCCGACCCCCACCCCCTTGGGGGTCCCGACCCTCAGGTACAGAACCACAGGTTTAGATGACAGAAGGGAAAAGTGAGAGACCTAGCGAAGAGAATGAGTGAAGCAGAACTGATGACACAGTTTTACATGTCGATACACTATATTGAACGTCAATTTATTTTCACATTTTCGATTCTGTATTGAAATCGGTACACCCCCCCATCGTGCGACAATGGCAAATCAGGAGGCTGCCATCTTTAAGCACTTTTCTGGCAAATGCTTGAGGTACTTAATCAAGTACAATGTGTTCTTTGATCATTATCTACATTATACCACAACAACTTTAAAACAAAAATAATAACAGTGCCCTGGAATCTGCTAAAACTGCTGCTGTTGATGATGTCAGAGCTTGGAAACACTGATGGGTCATATATGGATGATCTTTATTTGGTCTAGAAGGAAAACTCATATGGGGGAAGAAGTCTGATGGGGAATAAAAACCATTTAAGCATCTCTTGGACTCTGGGATATTTTTCCCTTCCTGAAAAAAAAAAAAAGTGGGAAGAAGACCAGAGACAAGGGAGAGATTACTGTACGACAGCGTCAGCACTTCCCTGACTAATGGAGAGCTAAAGCTCTTAATATAGACCACTGGAAGACACAGAGAGAGAGGGAGAGAGAGAGAGAGAGACACAGAGAGAGAGAGAGAAAGAGACAGAGAGAGACAGAGAGAGGGGGAGAAAGAGAAAGAGAAAGGCAATACTCTGCTCACTGCCACTTTCCCCTGAGTCATCAATGCTCCCGGGAGCACAGAGGAGAGGATGGAAGGATGGAAAAGGAGGGCTGGAAAAGAAAGAGGGAGGTGGTAATTACCTAGGATGGAGTGGACGCGCACGGAGAGCTGGGTCCGCAGGATCAGGATGGGCTTCTTTCCTTTTCTGTTGACGAGAAGAGAAAAGACATACAGGACATCTTTAAGTGTCCTTAAAGGGAAAAGTCATTTTCTCTCCTCTGCTGCTTCGAAATGGGTCAGAATCTGTGTTCAGTGGTTCAGTTGGTTTGGTTAGGTTTCCCATTGCCAGTTAAACAATGAAGCATACTTTAAACAGAGCCACATTTTTTCATGAAGGTCAACTGGGTTTCTTTCTTGGACAAAATTTAATTGAATCCCAACGAGCAGATGTGTGAACAAATAGAATGTTGTTTTTTTCATTTTGACTTGCAAAAATGCTACAAGATACTATATAGGTTGCGCAATTCACTGTGATTGATAATACTTTGGTATTTGGTATATGTTTAGCGTTGACATTATTTTGGCTATTGTGAAGAAACCAAAAGCAAAAACTGCCAACTGACATTGTCAAGTGCTCATGCTTGTAAAAAATATGCAGAGCAGAAAGGCAGCCGCTTACAAAGATACAATATTGTATTGTCTTAGAGGAGAACAACAATAGTTTTGTCAAAACAACTTTCCTCCTACAGTAATAACAAATCATTCTACAGTAATAATAGTCTTTTTTAACATGTCACTTCATGGGTTTTTAGGAACACCTTGCCCATGGGGACTGTCGTTGAAAATCAGCCGGCAAACCGGCACGTTTAAAGGGAAGCTGATTAATGTGCACTGTCCCTGCAAATAAAGAAATAAACTGACACAGAGTAAGAGGAATGTGCCTGACGGCAAACAAAGGATATTCATTGCTGTCCTATTTAAGAATGACTATTCCACTGTGGAGGGAGGCAGGAGAGGAGAGGAGAGGATGGAATTCCTCTACAGAGAGAGTGAGTGCTAACACAGATGGCTCCACAGACACTGTATCTCCACAGCATGCTGCTGCCATCCCAATAAACACACACTCTACAGGCCTGCAGACACTGCTAGCATGGATTATACTATGGAAAGTAATGGAGCTGACACTGAACACTGGGCTGTGGAAAGTATGTTCTGTCTGGGAGAGAGAGAGAGAGAGAGTAGACTAGTAAAAAAGGAACACTTTACACTGGTCATAGGTTTTCTGAGCAACAGCATCATCATCATCATCAACATCATCATAACCTTTACACATACATACAGGCAAGAGGACACACACACACACACACACACACACACACACACACACCTTTCCAGGTACTGTTTCAGATGACGTATGTGCCACCCCAACCCCACTTTCCTTCTTCGGAGTTGCCAGAGTTTCAGCTGTGGCCACACACTGGCTAAGGCAACATTAAACACACACACACACACACGTTTTTGTGATCACCATAATAACAGCAGCAGCAGCAGGGACCAGGCCTTTAGAGCCAGCAGGGGTTAATGCCAGGGGGAGCAGGGGGCATGTCACATTTCTAATAGCCCGGGCTGGTTCCAAAGCAAACACACTACAGATTACTGCACAGCCACAAGTGTTGTTCTTTCCTGGTCACGTTTAAAGCTAAAAATGTTCTGAAAATGACTCCAT
>OMKL01104405.1:3986-17445 GCA_900302295.1 Parasudis fraserbrunneri | reverse complement strand
TTTTTATTTTCTTTCCAGTTCTTCGCTCCTCTAGCTCTGGCCAAGTTCCTCGTCGAGTACGACTCTGAGGGGAAGGCCAGCGGGGAGGCCGACGTCTACTTCATGTGCCACGCCGACGCAGTTTCGGCCATGTCCAGAGACAAGAACCACATACGTGAGTCTGTGTCGGAGTTGTCAGGGTACCGGGTCTTCTCGTCTTTGTGCCGGGTTTCCGCTGTGGCCACGAGGATGTGAATGTACCTTTTTTATATCTTGGCCTAAAAAGCGTGAGTGATCGCTGAGCCCAATGCATGCTGAATGAATTAACATGGGCTATTTTTAAGCTCGTTAATCACATGATGGGCTGTGATTAATTGCAATTGGCACAAATAAAAGAGATGGATGTACTGTATATCAAAATGCATAGGTACGGGCTGTGGTAGTGAAGAAATGCATGACAAAATAGTTCGGGGAAGTAATCGTAAGTACTTACTAGTAACGGGAGTCGTCAGTAACGCCGAGTGGCGATCCATTTTGTGATGTCCAACGATGGCTTTTAACAGATGGGAGTTGACCCGTCGACTCCTTCGGATGACACAGCCGGAATCATGAGTGAAGATGACGTTAACTATTGAAAGACTGTTCATCACTGTGCATACAACTTGTTTTTTTATCCAAAAGTCCTCTCAGAAATCTCAATTCTAACAGTCGTAACTCCAGACGCGTGCCCAAGGAAACCAGCCTGCCTGAGCAACTACCGCCCTGTAGCACTCACCTCGGCAGTGATGAAGTGTTTTGAGAGGCTGGTCAAGGACTGTATCTGCTCCTTTACGTCCCAGCACCCTAGACTCACTGCAGTTTGCCTACTGCCCCAACAGATCAACAGACGATGCCATAGCCTATATTCCACACACTGCCCCATCGCATCTTGACAACGGGCAATATAGTTTTATATTAAAACTGGAGGTCTAGATTAACATAACACGGTTTTATATTAAAACTGGAGGTCTCGATTAACATAACACGGTTTTATATTAAAACTGGAGGTCTAGATTAACATAACACGGTTTTATATTAAAACTGGAGGTCTAGATTAACATAACAGGTTTTATATTAAAACTGGAGGTCTAGATTAACATAGGTTTTATATTAAAACTGGAGGTCTAGATTAACATAAAATGATTTTATATTCAAACTGGAGGACTAGATTAACATAACATGGTTTTATATTAAAACTGGAGGTCTAGATTAATACATTTTTAAGGTGTTTTGTATGTGTTAAAGGAACACTCCAACATTTTGGGCAATTCAGTTATTTGCCATTTTCCCCAGAGTCACACAAGAAGATGGATATCAGCTTCATCTCTGTGTGTCCAGTGCAGAGAGCGATCTGGGCCCATGCTAGCCTAGCTAACTGGAAGCAGGGGAAAACCGTTAGCCTAGCTCAAAAGTGAAGAAATGCACCTTCCAACAACCCTTAAACTGTCTTATTTACACCTCGTATACTGTGTATTTACCACATGAAGAGATGATGATGTTAAAAAGTGACGTTGTAGTTTTCAAAGCAGCTACATGGTTGGAGTTATGTTCTTCACCAACAACAGCTGGCAGCATCTCAAAAGGCCCACCGTAACTCCTCTGTCAGTGAAACCAAGGTGACTAGCTCATCTACGGAAGAATGACTGCCCAGCATGGCCTACTTTGTACGTTGAATTACTTCTGGACAGACCCAAGATCCAGAACCTTGTCTATTTGAACCAGAATTTATAGAGGAGGAACTACGTGTTTTGGAAGCTGAGCAGGCAAGAAGGGACACTGAGCTGGTTCCAACAGAGGAGAGAGGAGAGCCGGAACACGAGGTCCATACACAAGATACAACATGTAAATGAGACGGTTTTGGAGTTGTTGGAAGGTATATTTCTTCACTTTTGAGAGAGCTAGGCTAATAGTTTCTCCCTGTGCAGATTACTGCTAAGAGTTTCATGCTTGTCAACAAGGCACATGACTTACCCTCTCAAGCTTGCCGATATTGCCATCTAGTGGCCAAAGATTTTATTGCTACTGAGCCAAACTTGAGGCCTGCACAGAGTGCAAACAAAACAACAACAACAAAAATCCACAGGTCCATAAATTCCAGCCCAGTTCAAACCTGGAGGTCCTGGTCAGGTCCCGCCGGGCTCGGTTTGGGCTTGAGAACTCTACCATAAAGAGGATCCTGTCAGGGAGTTTAGGGATATTGCACTTTAGTAGAACTTTTCAATTTGTTTTACTTTCACTTTTTGTCTTTATTTTTTTTTTTAGGATCAAGATACATTGAGTTGTTCCTGAACTCCGTACCAGAGGCAAACTGAAGGGTGAGAAATGTCCGATTTGAAATACATTTTCAGCCAAATGTAGGTCTAACCTTGGGCCAATCTTTTCTGATTGAGATGGTTGCATGAGGCACTTTTATTCAGATCACGCTATTATTCTGATTATTAGTGCTATCGCACTAGTGCATTTACATGCAGTCTAATATCTGCATGTGGCTGATTAATCGGACAACTGGTGTATCAACTGTCACAGTCCTGTTATTGCTCACTCTTAATACAATTGCTTTTTACTTCTTAAGTATCTGTACTAAAGTATATTCAATTTCAGAGACTTCCTACATTTACATTTTAACATTTTACTCCACTAGATTACAAAGCAAATATCTCTACTGGTCTCAGATGAAATACAAGATGTCAAAAATACCTACTGCCTCGTCAGTCCCTTTCCCTGCACCAGTGGTGGAGTGCTTGAGCAAAAGCGAGGCAATGTGACATCGCAGAAACGGGGCATCTTGACAAAATTAACTTCAGTTTAGTTTCAGTCTTTGACCAGGAAGGCCGATGCCAGTGGAAACACACTCAGACAGATAGCTATCATCATGCCTAATGTTTGCGCGTTTCAGAGAGGGGTGAAAGTGCCTTTTTCTCGCCCTCCCTGTCCTATAAACTTTGGTGCGCCTCTTTAAGCACCATGGACAGAGTGTGGAGGTCTAATGGTCGGTAGTCATTTGCTTAAACTCCAAACTTAAAAGAGCCCCATTTAGTACTGCACTTTGTTTACAATTTTTGTTTTGGTCTGATGTGTGGGTTGGAGTTGAGTGGGGATAGGGGGGAGGTGTTGCTATTGCTGGCCACACCTCAGGCTCTGCCAAAAGAGGTCTGGAGAAATTCACTGTATAATAAGCTACTAAACTCCAACCCACACATCAAAACAAAAAAATTTAAACAAAGAGCAATACCAAGCAGGGCTGTTTTGCCTAGAGGTTGCTGTTTGACAGCATGACAGATTTTACCTTTAAGATAAAGTGCAAGCTGTGCAAAGACTATTCACCCTCCAACACACAGGTGGCAGTGTTGTTACACATGAGTTTCCACTACATTTAGGCTACCAATTAGCGTAAAAGAAGACAGGGAGCCATAATTGTGCATGGCAAAAAGCAGAGAATACTCCTATTAGATGATTACATGCTGTAGACAGCTACCTACAGGAACTACTTTGTAAACCGTTAACCCGCTCCCAATATTTAGACCGCTTTGATCCAGTTTGAATGGCTAACCCAATCGCTGTCTACATGTAACCACAGTCACTGAGAACTCATTTCAATGCAGTGTCATTTGATGAATTATCCTCTGGTTGGAATCAGCTGTACTGTAGGAGGAATTAATGTTTTTGTTTTTTTTGTCATTGCAGGTGTGTACTGAAAGCAAGATCCCCAACAACCTACAAAGAGTATTGTATTCATTAATCATTGTCATACGAAAATAAAAGCCATTCTGGATGTGAAAAGCAACAATGTTATTTGTCTTGCTTCTGAGAGGGGGGAGCTTATCACAGTTGGGGACAATTTGCAGAACTTGGTTATTGGCTTGATACCCGGCTAAACTACTCGTACTCGATACCAGTGGCCACAAATGCCAAGAACGGAGTACTAGTACAGTGTTAGCTGATAATAAACTGATGTTCGTCCATTAGACAACTAGGAGAATGAACTTAGTAGAGTGCAGACCTCTGTCAGGCTAGCAATATCACCCAAGTTGTCACGCAACATTGTAGTGTGTAGGTGACAGAAACAAGAGTTGCTCATATTGCCAGGGTCAACAGGCCCGGGCTAGAAATCGATGATTTATGTAGCAACAGTGTTGATATAACCTCACATCATGCAGGTGTATGATAAAGAACAAGGGACATAGAGAGACAGAGTGTAAAAGTCATGATAGGTGAGTGAGTAAGAATGTTAATGGTTTAGGTGACCCACCAGAGGGAAGGTACAGTTCTGTGGACGAGATGTTAGCATTCACTTCGCCGCCATCTTTCTTTTTGTAGAACGCTATGAACACATTTCAATGAGCTAATGACTAATCCATGTATTTCAAAAAACATGAAAACTACAGCTGTGAAAAACAATCTTGAGTTAGGTAATCATGTTCTTGTAATTCCGAGTATATTCTGCCTGTTTTCACTATTTCGGTTCTTTAAGTGCCATTTTTATAGATAAATTGTAACATTTGAAGTGAACGGGCACCTCTGCATCCGTACCTCATGTTACATCAGACTTGACCAATATGGCGGCTAAGTGAATAAGGCGAATGAGGTGACAGAGATGTAACCTGACCTGCCAGATGTTCAGTTATACAGAACCATCTGGAAAGTTGTCCATTGAAACTTTTTGGAATAGGGCCGGCACTTAAAAAAAAAAAAATGTCATCCCCACAGGTATACACTGAAGATGCCAAGACAACTTAAAAATGTACATATGTTAGAAAAATACATTTAATCTTACAACTGATACATAGACATGGATTCAATACCATTGGGCAATCGAAGAAAAATCATCATTAGTAGGTAGTCTATAATTATAGTAACGGTATATATATATATATATATATACAGACGGGTGACAAAGGAAAAACCTGAATAAATGAGTGGAGAAACATAACGAATGCAGACGCTTCCCTACACATGTACTGCATGATGCAATTAAACAATTAACACCCCATCATGCTCTGTGGCGTGTATAAGAATGCTGAGCTCACACAGCAGTCATTTTTACATTTCACATTCTTACATGTCATTGCAGAGTAAACCGGTGTAATTAAAAACATTATTTATGGTCCCATTCCATTTCTGTGTTCCAGGGCCCTTGTATTGTAGATGCTGGCTCACTAGAATGGCTCTGGTTTCACCTAAATGGAACAGAACCCTATTGAATGTTATTAACTACACCTGTTTACCCTGCAATGACATGTCAAAATGGCTGTCGTGAAGGACCTGTTGACCTCAATTTTAGATCAAGATGGCAAGAGGAAAAGATGTAAGTGATGTTGAAAGAGGGTCCGTTTATTGGGGCACGGGTGGTAGGAGCTTCAGTCGCAAAGAACTTTGCTATCCTGATGGGAGTGGTCTCTTCCAGGATGACAACGCCCCCTATCCACAGAGCACGAGGGATCACTGAACGGTTCGATGAGTATGAAAATGATGCAAATCTTATGCTTTGGCTTTTGTAGTCATCAGATCTCAACCCAATTGAACACCTATGGGAGATTCTGGACCGACGTGTTAAAAGACAACACTCTCCACCGCCATCATCAGAACACCAAATGAGGGAATATATTTTGGAAGAATGTTGTGTTCTATCCCTCCAGCAGAGTTCAAGAGACTTGTAGAATCTATTACAAGGTGCATTGAAGCTGTGGTGGCCCAACACCTTACTAAGATGTGTTTTCTTCATTTAGTATAAGTAGATAAGTATTAGCTTGGCTTGTCAGACTGAGTAGTGATAGTGGGCTTACCTGTAGTTCCAGTAGCTTGTTGGTTCAAAAAGGCCCGGCCAGCTCATCAGTCTCCCTCTCTGTAGGCGAACAGCCCCCTCTGTTCTTTGGTTGCTTTGTTCAGCGATCAGTTTATTGTTAAGACGATGACAAACTTACATAAAGACGGGTCAGAGATAATGCAAAAATCCATCCCCCCGGGGGAGAATACATTAACTCTAAGTCTTCTAAGACAGCCAGTCAAATACCTTTTACGCTACCAGAAATAGAAGTGACCATAACAATATATGTGTATATATAGTAACAATAAAATAAGCTCCTGATCCCTGATTGGCCGTACCTAAATGGTAAATGGACTGCATTTATATAGCGCTTTTATCCAAAGCGCTTTACAACTTATGCCTCACACTCACCCATTCACTCACACATTCACACACCGACAGCGGAGGCAACCATGCAAAGGTGCCAACCTGCTCGTCGGGAACAGTTAGGGGTTATGTGTCTTGCTCAAGGACACTTCGACACGCTGCCAGGAGGAGCCGGGGATCGAACCGGGAACCTTCAGATTACCAAACGACGGCTCTACCTCCTGAGCCACTGTCGCCCCAAAACAGTCGTACCTGAGGTAGTGTTGGCAATATTTAACTGTGATGTTCTTTGTCCCTCCGTTTTACCTGATGGTCTAAGGACCGAAATGTTTCATTTTCAAATAAGGTTTATTTCAAGTCAAAAAGACGTGTGTTCTCTCTTCAATGTGAATGTTAAAATCTCCTGATAAAATTTCATATTCCATTGAGATTACAAATCAGATCAGCAAATTCATCAAGTAAACTACCAGAATATTGTGATGGCCTGTATATAATGAGTAAAACACAAGGGGTACATTTCATTACAGCAGCAAGATACTGAAACCTTGACAATATTTGAAAAATGTTCAAGACAGAACCCAGTAAAACTGAATAAGTTTATTGTTGAGCAAAGAAGCATTTACACCAAACACGACCTAAGCAATGCAGTTTTCTCTACAAAAAGACCAAAGGTGTTGGTTGTTTTTCCATTAGCTTACATCATTTACTCATAATAGACTATTAAAAACAGCAAAGTAGAAATACATAAAATGTTTACGCACTTAATGTTATGCCCATGTTAAAATCACTCAAAGGCGGAGGAGGAGAAAAAAAAAACAGTAGTGCAAGTTTCAGCTGTGTAGACAAAAGAATTTGATTGTTTAAGGCTGAATATCATCGGAATATTTAAAAATATTCGATGATGTGATTGGACAACACAGAAAAAAACACACCAAGATATAATGTCTTTGTGTGTGTGTGTGTGTGTGTGTAGGGCGGGGGTCCTCATTACAACTGAATGGGGGTTATGTGTCAAATCTGCCTGAAATAATAATAAAAAAGAAATCCCTGGATTATGAATTAGGATCTTTGCCTGCACATCACTGAATTGCAGTGATAAATCCCAATGCAGCCTTTTTTAACACAATTGAAAACCATAAAGATGTGCTAAAAGATTTGAAAGATTTGAACTGAGGACAGTTTGGACTCAACCACACACACAAAATCACTGTACACGGAATAAGCACATCATTTAGCGGTAAAGTGTCCACAGCCATGTGCCGATTCCACGCAATTGTGTGTGTGTGTGTGCGTTTTGATTCTACACGGTCCTCATTTCAAATCATTGAAAAAAATCTTAGTGCATCTTCATGCGAAACAATGTGAGGACTTGAAGAAATAAATTGAGAGAATATTAAAACATGATATATCTCGGGAGATGATTTTCAGCCGTTTTGGCTTTGCCAGTTATCAATACAGAGCACAATAGCAAGCACTAAATCTATACTGACCGCGGTTACCGCGAGATCGACGTCTTTGACGATACGACTTCTACAGTATCCAGAGTATCCACCTTCATAGCAGACGTAGTGAAGATGGCACGCCTTGTATGATGACGACTAAAAAGAGTCGAATTTCAACTATCCAATCTGAATAATGAATACAATGACATCATACGGGTGGCTTTGCCAGATTGTGACTCGAGTTCACTCTTCTCCACGTCATGACTTGAGTTCACCTTGTCATGCGAGGTGAAACCGTGTCAGTGGACCTTTCACAGGCCCAGCCGGTGGACACTGTAGACAGTCTGAATATTCTAATACTCATTTATGAATGAATCTAGAAATAAGGTCATTAAAGCTGCTTTAAAAAAAAAAAAAAAAAAAAAAAAAAAAAGTATCCCTTCGACTGAAGGACTCATTGCCACTATTAAATCAAAGTTTACGGGAAATACATATTTTTCTCTGCCAACACTATTGTCGAGTCCTCAAGTCAAAAAACAAAAAAGTGCACTCCTGCGGTACGAGTATATTCAATAATTTAGAACGCGAAAAGCTTTGGTGTTAACTCTCCTTGGGTTCATTCTATTCTGTGCAATAAATCAAGTCTTTTAAGATGCGATGGGAAGGGGGGTGGGGTGTGTCTCAAGATGGGCTTGAGGCATATTGTTGAAGTAACAGCGAGTAGCAGGTGTCACACACGTTCTCCGGGTTGATGGAGGAAGGTAAGGGCAGCTCGTTGGCCAGACAGCTCTCGCAGAAAACTCCTCTGCAGTTCTTGCATTGTTTCTGGAGAAGGAAATGCAGTGTTGGAATATTGTCTCTTTGAAGAGGAAAATCAGTATTGGAATATTGTCTCAACAGAGGAAAAGCCGTGTTGTACTGTGACACTGGAAGTAGGTTTGCCCATTTACAGTTCCTAAGGCATTTATTTTAAAACATACGAGTTTAAGGATTTTTAGAGACTGACCCTATTGATCACTAAACATGCCCCTCTGAAAATTTCATTTGAAACCATTTCTCTCAAAATCATACACAAGTCCTTTTCCTTTCAAATTCGGGAGCTTATAGAAGCAGATCTAAATGGTTCAGTGTGTAATGTGGAGAGAACTCGTTTATTACCCTATTGACTTACGCTAGCATTGCTAACTAACGCTAACAGGAGGCTGGTGCCAATTTGTCGGAAACAAACGCATATCTACAGTAACCTTGTGAATGTTCCGTGAGGGGACCTGGTATCCTGAACCTTCTCTTCAACTAGCTTCATTTCCATCAGTTCCAAGGATGTGGTTCATATGTTCAGCTGGCAATCTACTCAGTTGTGCAGGAGGCATTCATATTCAAGCACACAAGATATAATAAAATGATAAATAATACTATTTTTTTTTTTTTTTTTTTTTACATGTATCCTGTTGTCACAATCAAATTAATGACTTGACACATTGAGTGAGGGTATAGCTATGTGTCATTATGACGTCTGGCTCTACCAAATTAGCACCTTTCGTGACCGATGTTTCAGAGCCGAGGTTGCTTTGGCTTAGAGTCCTCAGAGAATCAGTTATGCCTCAATCTGGTAAAGGTTAATATTGCTTTGCGGTGGCCCCTTTAAAACTAAACAAGTGTTTAAGTGCTTAGAGATCAATTCACTTCACCTTAAATATGGTTCAGAATTGGATTTCACTGACAAACGTATCAAATGATTGAATTTACAGAACGACGCTTACAGCTTTAAGCTTTCACAGAACTTTTAATTCCACTTTCTCACGCGACAACAAAACAAGCATGAAACTATTCAGTCTAAGAACGCAGCAAGAGCCCCCCCATCGACCTGCCACAACCTACCATCCCCGAGTTAACGAGTAAGTCGCCTGAATTAGTGACTGAATTTAGGCCACGGCACTGGAGTCTGCACCCACCACGAGGGAAGCAGCGGAAAATATCGAATACAAGTATGATTCTGGGTTAATTTTGCCTTTTGACATTTTAATTTATGGAATACATTGGAGTAAACGTCCCTCCGTTGGTTCATAGTGGCGCCTAACATGCTGATGACATGCTGCTAATGAAACACAAGCCTTCGCCACTCTGGCGGTTGATATTTTCACCCTGTTGTACACTCGGCCCCACCCCCGAGCTGTGATGTCATAGCGCCTCTTTGGAGGAACAGTGGAACCTTGTTTTTTCAGATCCACTCAGGGATGGAGATCGTTCCGTAGACTGAAATGTTCGGATTATCGAAATATGCTCGGAAACACGTCATCTCTTTTCTTCTTGTAATATTTGACAGGAAAATGTATGTTAGGGCTGTAAATATGAAGGTGTTAGTTCTGGCAATTAATTTGAAAACCTTTTAAGGAACACGCCAACATTATGGGAAATTTGCTTACCGTGTTCTCTAGAGTCAGACAAGAAGATGGATACCAATGTCCTCTCTGTGCGTTCAGTAGAGAGAGATCTGGCTGCAGCACGCTATCCTAGCTTAGCACAATGACTGGAAGCGGGGAAGGAGCGGCTAGCTCAGCGTTGGCCAACTAACACCTCTCGCGGAGTTTTTAAGATAAATGAGGTTCCACTGTACTATCGAAGTCTGTCTAGGGGAAAAAGAGGCACTATGACATCACATATTTTGGGGGCGGAGCAGAGTGCATCAGGGTGAGAACAAGGGACAGACGTGTTTAGTTACTCTTTAATGTGAGTCTTTAGTCAGCATCCATTCTTATACCTTGATCTTTTGAATGGAGTCCTCCTGTTCACACATGGTGCAAATGGAGGGCTGGTTGATTTCAAGCAATGACTCATCCTACACAAGAGAAAAAAAAAAGATAAAATACATTGCATCAAAGTATTGGTTGATTTGTTCTGGCATAGCGTCAGCTTTTAGCATTTTGATACTTAACTGAAAGGATAAATACGGTTTGTTTTTTCATGCGATATTCAGATGGGTCTTTGGCCAGAGAGAAGTCTAAGGACAGGTGAAACTGGAATGTATGGTTTGGCTCTCTGGTAGTCGATACACAAACATAAGGAGAAGTTAAATAGAGAAGTTAAATAGAGTTTTTTATGTGATCAGATTCCTCTATTATAATGTGGGCTCGCCACACCCCTTCAACAGTCCCATGCCTTTTCATAAACACAAGCATCCACAAAACAATTATTAAAGAGGTACTGCACACTTAAACATGTTTTTCAAGCTGTGATCTAAATTATATTACGTGATGAAACACATCAATGCTGGTGTTAATATTGTCATTTCTTACCAAATTTATATAAAAATCGACATTTCATGGGTTGAAAATGGCTCAACACACAATCTACTGTTTTAAATCAGCCCTGAAGGCCAATGCTGACATTGAGTCGACCGTTTTGGGACTAATCTACGTCATGAAGTTTATATATATATAAAGAATGCCATCCAATGGGTCCTCTCCTGGATGGAATGGAACCCTCCTGGGTTCACCCCCCCAAATCAAACCTCATCTACCATACGTGTGCCCTTGACGTTTCTCAAACCTCATCTACCATACGTGTGCCCTTGACGTTTCTCAAACAACACAGGCCTCCTCTCAGGCAGTGGAATCCTGAACACTATGTGCTGGAATAGAATAGAATAGAACTTTAGGTGCCGCACAACCAGGGCCAGTGGTATTCGGTAAAGACTCGCAGACAAACCCAGAGTTTTTATTAACATTCTTCTGCACTCGCCCCACTTCCAAAAACAACACTACAACACTGCATAGGGGTCATCACAACATGAGATGGGTCAGATTTCATGCACTAACTCCCGCATTTCATGTAAAAGTGTTTTATTTTCATTTTAAATGATTTTAGGGTGATTTAGACAAAAAGGAGGCAACATGTCGTGTTTGTCCCTATATTTTCCCATACGTTCAGCATTAACTGAAGAAATATTGCTGATGTTTGTGTGGCAATAACCAGGGAACCATGCATTACTAGTTTCACATGGTTCTTAGAACCTCTTGGGCATAAAAACCCCATCAGACTATCACAGCAAACAAACAAACAAACAAACAAACAAACAAAAAAAAAAAAAGGAAGAAAGATAAAAACTGAATATTACTTTCCAAAATGTTTTCTCATAGCTACTCTCCGCTGTCAAATACTGTCTAATGACTCATTAGTTACAGTAAAGAGATGTGGGCTCTATGCTACATACTTACATACTGGAGCCAAGACTTGCTTTGTCATCCAACACCATGCGTAACTGATCGTTCTCTTTTCTGACTGCCTCCAGTTCCTGGGGGACAACGTTACCGTGTTATCCCTCGTGTCGTAAAGGCATAAGCAAGCAAGGAGGAATGTACACTTCAAAAAAGAGGTCGCTAGTCAAAAATGAAGACACTGGGCCTCGCGATAGGACCGTGTGCGCGCACAGAAACGACGTTAAATTGTGTGTACGATCAAACGTTTTGTGGCTTTCACCGATTTCTAGGGGGTCCAAAGCAGCAAAGCTCTCCCTTTAAAAGTGTCTGTAGCTAATGAAGCGAAATTTAAGCGCCGCCCGAGGTGACACCGGTTCAGGCGTGTGCCAAGGAGCCTGCCGGCGAAACCTACGTGCACCTCTCCCAAAAATGGAACTGCGTGTCGGGCGAAACGAGCACTGCGATTGGCCCACTTGCCTTGAGGGCCAATCACAGCGCATTTCCGCATTTACCCCCTTGCTCTCGCGTGGACTAGGGATTAGCAAAAAGGTCTCGTGGAACTGATAAAGACCCGACGTGAAAGTCTAATTTGAGCGTAAGTCCTACACCTTATTCAGTTCGGCAGGTGGGGTCTGTCTGCACCACGCCATAACTTCTACAGCTCCGATTCCATTTGGATGAAACTTCGCATATAGGGTGACCGCAGGCCAAATCGGTCAACAACAAGTATTCATTTCCAATTTTAATAATTGGAAATAATTTCCATCGTTGCCCATTGAAATCAATAATGAAGCCAACATAAGTGCAAAGAGGGTGCTATGATGCAAAGCCTCACCTAGACTCCTGTAATCATCTCTCTGGCAACAATTTACAACATGCCAATGCCCGAGTGAACCTTGTATTGTAGTTGAAATACCTATGCATTAAAAAAAATCAATTCCCAGCGAAACTGCATTAATATTGTGCTGTCAGAACCATCTTATGTTTGTAGGTTAAGTATTTAATGTTCACTATCGCCCATTTGGCCTCAGTCATCTTATCATCAACCAGGAAATGCTCGCATAAGTTGATAAATCTAGTGATCTATGCATGAAATTGATTTTTTTTTTCAGCAAATCTCTTAGTTACATGAAGATTGTGTTTAAAATGTTTAGAATGTTTGCTATTTGGCCAAAACGAGATGACTGGTCTGGGCAGAATGTATGGGCACGAGAGACCAATCACAGTTGAAGGAGTAGAATTGGATGTGGCGCGTTATCAGGCACGTCGTTATGGTTCATAAACGGAGACGTTCCAGTGGTTTCCGTGAGTGAGTGAGTGTGCACAGCTGTCAGGCAGCGGCTCCAAAGTTGAAGGACATGCAGGCAGAGGAGCGGAGGGAAGTTCTAGTGAGGCGTCTAGTACTACCAATATACCCTAATAATAAATATTCATATTTATTATTGGGTAGGCTTCACTCGGGTGTAGGCATCTATCTGAGTGCCCTTCTGGTTGAAAACATGTTATATGAAAATAACAGTTTTGGTTTGATATCACACATTACATTATCATGCAGTTCAATGCGCTGAACAGCAATTGGATTATGTACATTGTGATTCTGTATACGTGAACAGATATCTTGATATATGTAACGATATTGGCAGAAATGCCAGATCATCATTGTGATATGAATT
>OMKL01104402.1:2279-20602 GCA_900302295.1 Parasudis fraserbrunneri | reverse complement strand
CCTCTTAATCCCGCTCTTCTCTACCACTACCATGTGTGGTTTGGTACGGTCCCGCATGTGCTGTGCGTGCCACCGCGTCTTAACCCGCTTGTCAGGTGTTCATCTGGGCTTTTTTTTTTTCTCTTCTCTCCTCTTTTTCAGCTTCCAGCAAAACGATCGCGTTCTACAACAAGGACACCCGGGGAGAGATCCAGCGGGCCACGTTTAACGAGGCGCAAGTGAAGCGAGTTTTCCACGGGAGCTTCCACAAGGTAAACGGCACGCATGCTGTGTGTGCGCACACCACGTTGTGATGGTATTATTAAGGCTCGGCAACAAAGGACAAAGACTCTGGAGGCGTTGACTCTTAGGCTGAGAATCCTGAGACTGTGCGGGATATAAATTGCTGTAAATGAACATTGATTATTTGGCGTGATGGCTTGAGTGCTAGAAGATCCCACTGTGCATCATTTCAGTATTTCTTTATTATTTTTATGTGGTCATCTGACTTGATTGCTCCTTTCAAATATAATTTAATGTCTCTCTATGGTGTGGTTAGGTTTTGATTAAGATAGATTGTTTTGGGTTCATGGTCATCACGTCATTGAGACAAAGATGGGTGTGATAGAAAGAAAAAAGATTGAAAGGTGTGTTTTGACTGGTGCAACAAGACTCTACTAATCGGACATGTCTGGCTATAGTTGGTTTTCCTGTGTGTGACCTCCATGCCTCATCTAGTTTGGCCGAAACCTTTTAAGGTGATGCTCTTTCAGTCGATGCCAAGAACGGAGTTCGAGGTATCTCATTACCCCTCCCGAAAACTCATTGCTATCCATCTTGCTGCAGTGTGTGGGTCTGATGCCAAAGTAGGCTGTGGGCCTTTTTTACGATTTGGCGTTAAGCTTTGTTGTTTTAGACCAAAAGCAGTTAATTTGATGAATGGGGCGGAGAGGTTGTAAATATGCTTACAGAGAGGTTGGAGAGGGATTCTGTGACCTTAATGACCCGGTGCAATGTGCAAACAGTTACAGTTAGCCACGGAAGGCTTAGACAGCGTGCTGATTGGATGCTGTCCTTGTGGTAATCGAGCTCCCAGGCTCATTGCGTAGTAGTGGTCAGGGGTTGTATTGGATCAGCGTTTGTTTGGGTTTAGCTTGGTCGTGATAAATGAAGTCTACCACTTGAAGGAGACAGGCCAGGTTCCCGTCGGCGCAAAGGAAAAGGTTTGCCTTGTGGCATGAGGTATTGTTCGAGGACCATGTGTTGTTTGAGTGTCATTTTTTACTCAATGAGCCGTGGTTTCATCTTTAAAGGCCCAATCTGTAATCCAAATGTAAACAAATCGTTAACATCATCGGTAGCTCCACCACAAACACACACACAACAGGAATGGAGACATGTTTTCTTTTTCTGCTTGAATGGCTGAGCTCTTACTCCAAAGGCTACAGGTAAATATGAGTTTTTAATTCTACTTGCTGAATTTTGTGGTAGTAAAAGGTTTGTTTACATTGGTAAGGTTTCTAAATAGTGGAGTAAATCTGATCTATTTTCTGATGGCTTAAAAAACAAACAAAAAACAAACATGTTTCATTTACAGTTCAAACTCTTCAAGACTGTATAAGAATATACACCACACTTACATGGTCCAAAAAAAGAAAATCCAGATTGGGGCTTTAAAACAAGGATTTCTGAAACCATTCCTTAGGTTGTGTGGGTGAGTGTGGTTATGCTATTTGTCCAAAACATGGCAGCACGCCGAAAAAGATATGCAAAGAGTGGATTGTTCCTACCGCTCAAGCCTCTCTATCTGCTGAACAACACTGGCACTGATGCACTGCTTTGTCCTCTCTGCCTCGTACACTGGAATATGAGAATGAAATCCCATAGGGGAACACTTAACGGAAACAGTTCATCAAAACAGAAATTACTACCATCCATCACTCAGTCCAACTTTTTCATCCCTGTTGAAATAACATTGTCCGTGGTGGTATTATTGTTTAGAATACCCCATTGTTCTCCCATAATGATTTAGACATTGCATTAGGGCCTCACATGCCAAACCTAATAACTGTGAAATACAGTGTTTGTAAAAAGGCAGTCTCCCAGGGACACAGCAGGGGGGTAAGAGAAGACATCAAACGCCCTTTCTTCCTCCTCAAAGCAGAGCTGAATTATAAAACATCCTCTGTTATGTTCCACCCTTTTACTGTTGGGTGCAGTGGATCGAACAATGAAAGTCTTAAGCATATTTTTATACCGACCCAGAATGGCCCGAGATGGCTAGATTGATCGCGGGAGGAAAAAAGGACTGGTTCTAATGTACTGGGAGGCATGTCCATTTGCATGCAATTTTGCTCCCAAGAGGAACAATATGCCTCCTATTCTGTGCAAAGTGCAGCGTTTTCCTCCTTCTAGCTAATACAATCAAAATGAATGACCACTCTTTCCCCCCCCTTAACTGAGGGTCTGATAGGACATCAAAAGTCACCCCCACTTTCCTAACACAGGGAGCAGTTCTCCTCTTGGCACAAGCAGCCAAGGACTTATGAGGCTGATGTATGGGGCTGCTGGATCCGAATTCACAGTTAAGGCCTTTTTCAGTTTGGCCGCGACGCAGCTAACACAACTAATCAAAGGCTCAACTCTTATGAATGAATGAATGGGACCTTGGAAAATGTTGGGTCAGGACAGGAGTAGATGACAGTGACATCACCAAAATTACATCACCGTTGCTCTAGTTGGATGCCAGCCTGCTGTGTGTGTGTGTGTGTGTGTGTGTGTGTGTGTGTGTGTGTGTGTTGGGAATGTGTGATTGTTTTCTTAATCTGTGGCCGGTGTGGTGCCTCTAGTCTGAATTGGGTGGCTAGTCTGTGGTACAGTAGTGTCTGTTCCCTGAGCGAGTAGCGGCTCTGTAGCGGCTCTGTAGCGGTCTACCTACCTGCTTATTTGCTGGTCTGCTGAACGAGTGCCACTAACTACTGCTGCGGTGGCGGTGTGTGTGTGTGTTTGTGTTGTCAGTGGTTTCCCCAGTGCTTTTGTCCATGACTGTTACCGAGTGACCTCAGTGTATGTGCAAACTGGCTCACGGTGAGGTTTGTTACAGACGACAGCTGGGCTTAACGTCCGGAACACCATTTACAACTCAGGAGCCCAGAGAAAACGGCCAAATGTTGACCAAAGGTATTGAGTTACTGACTATCTCGGTAAATATATCTTTATGTACTATCACTGTCAAAGGTTAGAGGCATTTTACAGTCACTTTTTATTTGTGTCTTGTGTGTCAGTACGGGTGTCAATGGGTTTGTAAACCAACGGTTAACGCTAAGTTCGTCGAGTCCTTGCAAAAAATGGGTCATTCTAAGATCTCACATTTTCATGAGAACCCCTTGCAAAAGTAACATTAACCTACACTAACCTTAATTCTTGACCCCCATGCTTTCATTTGAACTGCAGTGTGTCTTGATTTGCCAAGTGTTATAAAATATATAGGGGCCCACTTCATATACTTTTAATAGCGCAACCTTATACAACATTTTCCTTTTGCCTTTTCTTCTCGGTCCTGTGAATAAAGAATAATACAGGGTTGGGGAGGTCGGGGCTCTGCCTCCTCCTGCCTCAGCGCTGGTGGACCATGTGGGAATGCTCTTAACAATAGCTTCAGCAGACGCTGGGTCACTCGCTAGCCCACCGGGGATTCCCTGTACACCCTCCAGGGCAGGAGGAGGGGGGGGGTCTACAATGGGAATTCAGGGGGAACTTTCCTCTCAGGAAGACGTGTTTTTCTTTTTTCCCCCCTTAAGTCATAATGTCTGTTCGTGCCACGGTGGTCTCTTGTGCTCAGACTCACTTCAATGGAAATGTGAGTGTTTCTAGAGGCTGTCGCCCCTTCCAACCGGCAGGTTGTACTGAAAGTTACACAAACTATTACCGTTCTTCGAGAAGTCTTGAACCCTCTCAAACTTTCCTTTCAGGAATTGGATTAGGAAAGGACTGCGCCAGTATATACAGGGGCTAATTGAGACAGAGAAGGAGGAAGGTGAATAGAATGCTCCAAAGAGCCAAGAGCGCTTTATGGCGCTGGCTCTCAGTCCATCATGGTCTTAACGGACACTTGGGCCATAGCGCTCATTGACTGCACTCTTTGTGTTCTCCCTTTATGACTGCATTTCCTCTTTGATTCCTTTTCTGTTAAAGAAAGTCTCTTCTCTGTGACCTTGCCAAGTTAAGAGTTAATGGTCCAAGAAACCGTACTAGAGGCACAGGAAATGAAATGGGGTCGTTTTCTGACCAAAGCAACGCTCCTCTTAACTGCTCATCGGAAGCCAGGGACGTAATATTGCATTGTCCTCATCCAGATCAGACATGGGAACTTGTGCTCTGGAGCGATAAAGTGAAAGTGGTCAATCCATAAATGGGAATTTTTCATTACAAGAGATGCCCTTTTTTTAATAGAGTTTCCATATATTTTCATTTCCTCCTGGCTTTCACTGAAGCTAATATGATATCTTAGTTGCATTTTTGCGGAGAACGGATGCATACCACCTGAGATGTGAGGCCAGCGGTGGAATAGTGCATGCTCAGAATTGTGACCTTAAAGCCATTGGTGTTCAGGAGTGAGAAAATGGAAGATCAGTAGAGATCAGAGCCAAGAACAATAAAATTGTCTTGATAGCAATCATGGAAATATGTCAAGGAGGAAGGAGGGAGTGAAGAAAATAGACGCCTAGAATGTACATGGAAGAATATTTCACTCTATTTTTAGTTTACAATCAAGACAGAATGTTCTGTATCTTTCAGCACTTGACAGAAGCAAAGCTCCCTCACTTGACAGTTGTAAACAATGAACTACCCTCCATGAAACCTTATTTTCCAGTGACTATGTATTTTTCTTAATTGTGTTTACTTATCGGTCAGTGAGGTAATATATACATACACATTATTTGCCATCCCAATATATCATTGAGAGTTATTTTGGTAAGCCCTCAAGAGCATCATGGTATAATATGTCTGTGCCAGAATCCTGGGGTAACCGGCACCCTCTCCCTTTGCGGTCGGACAGATAGTCTGTTCCGTTGCCAAGGAAGTCAACTGTAATTTTGTGATTGGTTGCCAAGAGCCATGGCCTAGTCTGTGGTTGGCATGGCTCCGTAGAGAAAAATGTTAGCTAGTTTTTTCTGACAGAAAGAAAGCTCGACAGGCTGTTCAGCAGGGGAAAAATTGCAACTGTGAAAGGAAAGTATGGAAAGTGTAGCACTGTTGATGGCACACCGCAAATCGTCTAATTTAAAGATGTGGTATGGGGTTCCCAGGACAGGAAATCTCAAAAGTCTGGCACCTTGTCATTGTATGTTGTTACACAATCATGAGCGTATAGCTTCAATCCTATGTGGAAATGGCAACTGTTGAATATTTCCTTTTTTAATGTTCCATTCATTGGTTAAAACATCTAACATGAAGTTTTTACCAAAGCACTGACCATCCTTGTGTAATTTTAGAATCTGTAATTAACATAATTCTTCAGAGACAAGATTGGCTAAACAATTGGCCAAATACAGTGATTATGTGAAATACAGTATCGGCATCTGTGTAACATCGGTTTGAAGACATCATGCATCAGATGGGTTCACTGAGGTTATTTCTACCCTTATGGTTACAGTTTCTTAAAGAATTCCTCTTTTAATGGGCAGTCGTGCCTCTTCCAAAGAGAACCTGATGCCAAACCAGGCTTGTCAAAAACTCTGAACATTCTCAGTACTCTTCGCCAAGCATTTGTATCCCAACAAAGTTGGCGGTGGTTGAGGATCGAGGAGGATTAGAATGTTCTGTTTAATAATCCCCCCTCTCTCTCTCTCTCTCTCTCTCTGTCTCTCTCCATCTCTCTCCATCCTCCCACAGCTCCATATCACCATCTCGCCCGAGAAAGTCAAGCTGACCTTGGACTGCCAAGAGGTGGCAGAGAAGCCCATCAAGGAGGCCAACAATGTCTCTGTGGACGGCTACGAAGTGCTCGGCAAGTTGGCCAAGTCTGGCGGCGGCAGGAGGCAATCGGCCACCGTAAGTGATCTGTTGAAGAAGCAACCTGTTCATGAAGCAAATGAAGAAAACAATTTTGGAGGAGCATCACATGTGTTGTTTATGACAGAGCGTTTAGTACTCCTAACCTCTCTCTTGTGTTGAGATGCACAATTAAGATCAAACAACTCCAAGTGACTTGTTGTTGGAGGGATGAAAGCTCCTATCTCTCTGTCATCTTTCTGATGTCCCACTCTCCATGGGTCTCAGCCTGCTCCCTAAACTTTATTTTCATCCTGAATGAGAGCCATTTGTAACACCCCCCCCCCTCTCTCTCTCTCTTCTGTTGTGTAGTTCCAGCTACAGATGTTTGATATTGTCTGCAGCTTGAGCTGGACCAGCCGAGACAAATGCTGTGACCTGCCTGCCACGGTAAGAACAAGCTTACAACCCCGCAGTCTTTTAACCATGGTAAATTAAAGGTATAAACAATCTGAAACACCGATTAATATTAACTACAAATAATAAGAGCAGAGCAGCAGCAAACAAAGTTGTATCATTAGAAAATTCCAGAAGCAAAATAACAGAGTCATTCTGAGCATGTCCCAGCGCATGAGCAACAGCGAAGGCGAAGCACCAACGCCCCCACACCATCTCAAGTGCCTGCAAGCCCAACCGCAGCCAGGTGCAGACACGCCCATTCCCTGATAGGATGAGGGTAAACCAAGAGTCCAAACCTCCACATATTGGGGCAACCTGATTTAGGTTATAGGTGTACTGAAATGATATCTTGCATTCTTTCTCTCACACGTTGAATCAGTTTCAATGCTAATAGAGTGCATTCTTGGACAGAGTAGAAAGACAGAATTGAATAAGACGCTGCTTTTGTACTTTCTCTCTGCTTGTCCATCACCCGCCATTTGGACTGCACAGTAAGAGAGTCACTGCACCAACTCATGCATACCTTCCAGAGGCTAGAATGTTTCAAATATGGCCACATGCTGCTGTAAAGTCATTATGCTTAATGCAAGGCTGAAAATGAAATGATTGCCTTGGCACAACTGAATAGAACATTGTATTCCTTTGTAATTGCACTAAACGATCACATGAAAACAAGTGCTGCTTTTGATCACGGGACACACCGTAAATCGTAACATAATCATCTGTAATACATCAAGTACCGGATGCATGTGCAATTAGCCAATTGCAAGTCATTTGTACATAGAGACATAAATGCATCATGTCAATGATGGCTGTGTTACGTAACTTGTAATGTCAATTACTCATTTCCCCACAAAATGGTCAAGGTTTTTAGTTGTCATAAAGAATTTTGTCCTAAACCCCTGTACTGACCATGCAGGCTCCAGTCACTTCTCACTATAAGCCACTGTTCCATAATGGATTTAGCAGGCTTTCTATGCTGTCTCCTCCTCTTAGTCTCCAAGAGAAAGTCAAAGGCACCATCTGTTGCCAACCCAATGTCACTCATTTGCATCAATAGTTTAAACTTTCTGACTTGCTTACGTTTGCTGGCTGCCAGGCATGCTCACAGTTTGTCAAGAGATGTCCAATGGAATATAACAGTGCCATAGTAAAGTTCCTTTTTATATATTTTTATATATCTTCTTTTGATGATCTTCCATTTCAGAGAGATGAGGCGAAGTGCCCGTCCCTTCCCCACTCCTGCACATGTGCACAGGACAGCATCGGCCCTCAGGGGCCCCCTGGACCCTCGGTAAAGACATTACACATCCACTCCACTTGTCTCTCCTCACCTCCTCTACCTTCATCTGTCCTCGCTTGATCGCAAAGGCCCTCTCAAAAAAACACCCATGTTATGGTGGTGGTGATGATGATGATGATGATGATGATGATGATGATGATACTACCATATTTTCCTCTGATGATCTAGACAGAGAGGCATAGTGTTACAATACCATAAGGTACTAAGCGATTTGGCCTTTGATTGCCTGCTGTACAGTTTAGGTTTTGAGCCCAAGTAGAGGGAGGACATCCCTAGTGTCGGGACTGGTGTTTTTCTTTCCCTCAGAAGGAGTATTCCAGAGGGGGGGGGATGAGACCAGTGGTATGCAATGAGGTGTGGGCTATCGGCTTAGGGAGAAGTGTCAAAAGATAAATGCCCGATGGAAAAACAATGGCCAAAAAAACCTTGAAGAGGAGTCTGGAATATGTACGCTCACTAACCTCACTAAGCCCCAGTGCGGATCTCTGATGGCTTTGGGTTTTTTTTTAGGGCCTCTGGAATCTGCTCACGTTGTTGGGATAGCACTCACTCTCAGTCTCTGACTCTGTCTCCTTTGCCTTAACCAGGGAAGCCCAGGTACCAAGGGACCACGAGGAGAGAGAGGAGAGACCGGCGCTGTCGTAAGTCAAAAATCGTAAATCACTTTAAGCTCTTCGGCACTTTAACAGTCGTTATTTACAGTCTTTGCATTATAAAGCGCAATTAAGTTGAATTATACGTCGCACAAATAATTTTGAACCACTTCATAACCCAAGTTAAGCTTGCTTACATTACCAATAAAAAAAGAAAGGACTCAATTCAGCTGTATTTCAAGAGCTATTACCACTGAACTGTGGAGTCCTGCATTAGCATGCACCATCAGACAAAACAAATTACACACATCTGAATTCACTTATCGAATAGTGCTGTATATTTTTCCTCAGCTTGATTTAAGGGAGGCCTATTTTAAGTGGTCTGAGAGCCCATTTCTCAACAGTCTGTTCCGGTTCATTCTCTCCACCCACGCTAGGGGAAAAAAGGGTCTGGTTGGAACTCTCTGGGGACATATGGTGTGAATATTTAAAGAGTGTGGCACGCTTTAACTGTTTTTGTTTTTGTGTTTGGGGCCTGTGCTATAGGGTTCAATGGGCCCACGTGGTGAGCAGGGAGCCCCAGGTTCGATGGGCCCACCAGGTCCACAAGGCCCTAACGGACTGTCTCTACCCGGAGAGCCTGTAAGTCAACTTTATTTACGCCATAAAACATCATAATCTGGGAAAGAAAGCCAGACGCTCTCGCTCCAAGACTCTGAGGGCGAGATTCTCAAACATCCAGCTAATTATTCACATATCATACCAGGTCCATAGATTGTCACAAACTCTCACAGTGAATAGCTGTTTGAAGTTCGCAAAAACAACCAGTGATGGTTGGAATGTACAATTATTTGTGACAGCCACCACAGTTACCCCTTATTGGTGATGATGTCAATAAGGATTTATAGTTTGTGGGAAGAGTACAGCACAGCTGAAATACTTGCTGTTACGCGTCCGCCAATGGCTGTGATTTACACCCGCAGTAACAGGGCACAAAGAGGTCTGTATTTATTCTTGCCAGGCAGCAAAGACTTCCTAGATACTCACTTACTCCTTGGCTGTCCTTGTCAACATACAGATGTAAATTTAATCTGAGTGACAGACTTAAGTGAACAAGAGAAACACCAGAACAGTTTTTCTTGCTGAGCGTTCCCATTGTGAGCTCTTAACTCAAACCTGCCCGTTTCTTCTCCTCAGGGTCGGCCCGGACCAAAGGGAGATGCCGGAGACCCAGGCCTGCGTGGCCTGCAAGTGAGTACTGCTCTTGCGTTTCGTGCGTCTATGTCTGTGTGTCTGCTGCGGGTTTTTGAACAGGAAACCGGAGACAATCCGCGGAGAGCAACATTGCTACTGGAGCCTGGAATCAGTCCACGCGGCGAGGCTGAAAACCGCACTCAAAGTGGGAGGTAGACCCTGCCGTCCCCAAAGAGGGCCCCCGGACTATCAAACGGACCCCGCTGATTGACGCTCGGTGGAAGGCCAGTGGTGCAGTTAAATTATTATGGAGCGGTGGACTCCTCTTACCGGTGGGAAATGAGAAATGGAACATGCTCCTCTTCCCCCCTGGCCCCAGTTGATTGAAGATGATGAGAACCTCTTGAAGGGCTCAAAAGGCTGTTCATAGGTTTGAACATCTATTGATGCAGATGTCGTTCTGGGATTATTCTTTTTTTTTATGGGACTCGAGAGAAGTATAAGACCATCAACCTCAAAATTGGATTAGCTTAACCCTCAAAGTTCCCCTCTGGGTACTTGAACCGGTTCTTGAATGCTCTCTGGATTTATACCCACCATCGCTGGACCGAGTCCAAATGCATCCGTAGACGATGGCTTCTCAGATTTGAAGTTAAGCTTGGCGGTGTGTGACACAGTAAAGGAACTTAATTGGAGAGCCATCTCACATTATGGATTGGAACATTGTACTATAGTAGGGGGCTCAACTGTCACAACGGTGAGTTGTCAGTATATAGTAAAAGCCTTTATTTGGAGGGCAGAGAGAACATTATGAACACCAACGCGTTTCAGCAGTGTGCCTTTTCTTCCTCATTATGGATTCTTTGGCATTCTGAGAAGACGATCCCTATGGTATTCGAAGGGCCTTTTTCGAGTGGGTTGGCATTACACTGTAATTTCTTGGCTGAGGAAGTGGTCATTCAGTCGACACCCACCATTGATGCACTGGAGAGAACTTCGTCACTGATTACTCTGGCCTCATTTAAAGGAATGCCGCCGTGGGAAAAAGAGAATCTCATATTGGAGCTTATTTGGCTTCACTGTACTGTTGACTGCGTCATATTGGTTCCCACATGATATCAAGCTCATTATGCCAGCATTGTCTATTGAAAATGTCACTTACCATCATGCATCATACCAACAGCCAAGACGAAAATATGATGAGGCTGCATTCATCTTTTGGTTACATTACAAGGAAACTGCAGAATTTAAAAAATATATATTATAAATAGCATTAGGGAGCTATATGATTGTATTGTTCCTGATTGTATTGTTGATTGAGTGTGTCTGCTTTTTTCCCCAGGGTTCTCCTGGGCCCGCCGGTCCTCTAGGCCCCTCTGGACCAGCCGGAGGACGGGTAAGATCTAACCTCCCGGGCCTTGTTCAACGCACACACACGCTCCGTTGACAGGCCACACATCTAGCCAGCACCTACTTAGGCACATGTTTTGCGCATGAGCACCTACTCCTCTCAGCATGTACAAGTAAAATCTTTTTTTTCTTTTGGTATTTGCACTGCACGTTAACACGTACGTCAGACAAAACCATTGAGCAGTCCCACTGAGCACCCCCCACGTGGTAATGCATTTTCCCAACATGGTTTATGAAGACAGAACTTGAGACCAATATGACTCCATATAACACAGATGTATTGCATAGATAGGAGGCCCATTGTGTTGTAGCCCATGTGTGATTGTGTATTGCTGTTTCTCCATAGGGACCACCAGGGAAGGAGGGACAATCTGGACCCAGAGGCCCACCAGGACCTATGGTAAGTTTAAGTTTAAGTGTGTGTGTGTGTGTGTGTGTGTGTGTGTGTAAGTGTGTGTGTGTGTGTGTGAGTGCTTGGCTTTATGTCTGTGTGCACGTTGTCTGTGTATGGTACAGCAGGGAGACGCAACAATCCCTTGGAGTGTGCTTTGCGTCCTGATATATGTAAAATGATTACACCTCTGGCTCCACAGTCCCGCTCAGCTAGAACAGAACAGTTTAAAAAAAAAAAGAAATGAGACCCTTGTCTCTCTGCCACCGTAATGAGAATAAAGTGTGCATCTCATTTTGTTCTTCTGTGGTTTTCGAGGAGGCCTGTGTCTACTTAATCGTCACATGATGCCAGTGGGCTGCGTGCCAGTATCGCACTCGCATGCACTACTACACCATTCCCACTGCTCTAAGGGCCATTAGCACAGTCTGGTGTGTGTGTGTGTGTATGTGTGTGTGTGTGTGTGTGTGTGTGTGTGTGTGTGTGTGTGTGTGTGTGTGTGTGTGTGTGTGTGTGTGTGTGTGTGTGTGTGTGTGTGTGTGTGTGTGTGTGTGTGTGTGTGTGTGTGTTTTGTGTTTGTGTGTGTGTGTGTGTGAAAGAGAGAGAGGGAGAGATTCAATAACATGACCTCTCACTTTTGTCCTTTTCAGAGAGGATCCAGTGTGACCCTGATGCCTTCATCATGCTGGGCTACCTCAATGAGCACCTGCAGCTGAAGATGCAGGCAGTACAGGCTTATCAGAAGTGTGTAACCTTATCTGTCTGTCTGAGACGCTGTCCTTTCTCTCACCTTCTCTCTCTCTGTCTGTCTGAGTCTCTCTCATCCTCTCTCTTTTCTCACCTTCTCTCTCTCTGTCTGTCTGAGACGCTGTCCTTTCTCTCACCTTCTCCTCTCTGTCTGTCTGAGTCTCTCTCATCCTCTCTCTTTTTCTCTCACCTTCTCTCTCTCTGTCTGTCTTGAGACATTGTCCTTTCTCTCACCTTCTCCTCTCTGTCTGTCTGAGTCTCTGTCATCATCTCTCCTTTCTCTCTCTTGACCTTCTCTCACCTTCTCTCTCTGTCTGTCTGAGACACTGTCCTTTCTCTCACCTTCTCTCTCTCTCTCTGTCTGAGTCTCTCATCCTCTCTCTTTTCTCTCACCTTCTCTTTATCTCTGGCTGAGTCTCTTATCTCTTTTCTCTCTCTCTCTCTCTCTCTCTCTCTCTCTCTCTAGCCCTATGTCTCTCCCACTCAGCTATTTGAACATCATGCTAACTTAATGTAAGACTACAAAAAAAAAAGTATATGTCTTAAGTCCCGCGTGCTGTACTAACAATCAGCCTTATTAAATCCGTTTTGGTCATTCGACTTCATTCAGACATCTGATACCTGATGAAAGTTGAATGACCGAAACATAGTATTAATGAAGCTATTTGTAAGTGAAGGCGGTATGCTGTGAAACTTAATGTAAGACAAAAGTTGCAAATCTTTCTGATCTATTACACACACACACACACACACACACACACACACACACAGTATATCATATGTAATAGCTGGTAATATACAGTATTATGTCAGTATTAATGTGCTTGTGTGTTTTTCTCCCCCCTCAGAGCTGTGGAGCTGCTTCAGTCCGTGTCCTCTACAGAAGAACTGGCTTTCGCTCTGGGCAGCTATGGCCGTGCACTATGGTACACACAACCGATTAACCAGATTCAGTACAAATGAGTGATAGGGGTCCATCGGCCACGGTGCTGTATGCAGGCAGCATTGCCTGAAAACACTGCCCGTGCATCACAGAGGTGAAAGGATGAGAGTCGTCTGGTAGGGCCGAGTGATACCATCATCACAGAGGTGAAGGGAAGAGAGTGGTCTTGTAGGGCCGGGTGATACATCACAGAGGTGAAGGGAAGAGAGTGGTCTGGTAGGGCTGGGTGATACATCACAGAGGTGAAGGGAAGAGAGTGGTCTGGTAGGGCTGGGTGATACATCACAGAGGTGAAGGGAAGAGAGTGGTCTGGTAGGGCTGGGTGATACGACCTCAAATCCATACCACATTTACCTAGGTAACCATAACTGAAACCATGATTGATTTCTTTTAAACACCAGCGCACAAATACAACGTCCTCTACCGTGTTCAGTGGAATTAAAGGGGCACAGAATGAAGCACTGCACGGTGCACTGGAGGAATACATTTGCCTAACATACCAATATGGGCAAAATTAAGTGGGGAAGAGATTCATAATGTCGGTATCGGTACATTTTCAGTATATCACCCAGCCCTATCATCTGTGTGTCACTGAGCCTCAAGTATAGGTTGTAATTAGGGGAGGGAAAAATATCTCAAGACTTTTTTCCCGCAATATTGTAACGATATGATGACACCCAGTATTATGATTTTTATGATTTATTTCATGGCTCTCAATTGCAACAATGATCTGTCAAATTATGTTGTGGAAAATGTGTGTGTGTGTGTGTTTGAGGGGGCTTAAAGAGTGCTTGCTTAATTTTGATCTAGTCATTGATTACTGTCTTTTTACTTATCTGTTGAATTGACTTTTACATCATATTCCCCCGATATATTACCTTAAGGATACTATTTTAACTTTTTACTGCGGTCAAATGAATGCTGTTAAATCACAATATATCAAATCACAAATACTCAAAGTGCCTCAGACCAGTAACGATCCCAGTATCCCTGTACTGTAGCCTGAGTGTCATCATAACAGTGTTGTGAGCTCTCTGGAAATTTCCAGCCCTACTTGTGATGAAAGTATCTCACTATGTCCTCCACAGCACCTCGCGTCAGTGGAAGGAGGCGGTGAGTGTTTACTCCTCCACACCACTAGAGGAGCTCCATGATCTGGCTGGGCTGGCTCTGGCCTACTTCAGGGCAGGATGTATACCAGAGAGCATCGATGGTGAGCGGAACAGCCAACTCGGATCTGTGTGTGTGTGTCATTGAACTATATAAAACCTGGAAGAAGCTTATTTTTTCGCTCCGCCCACTCCCCATCCATTTAGAATGCTTTCGAAATGGCAGCGAAATGGCAGAGAGATCGTGGTTTGTGGGTGCTGGCATTGGAGGCCCAAGCTATCACATGAACGCGCTTGAGGTGGAGGGTGGGGGGTAGGCGGTGGAGGGTCCGGCAGTGATGGGGGACTTAGATTGAGCTACAACCACATCAAGGGACTTAAAGCGGTTTTGTAACTGTAAGTGGAACCAAACATGTAATTTCATTTCATGTTCTAGTGTACTTTATATGATGATTTGAGAATTCCCTTGTTTGATGAAATGCAAAAGCAAAAACCTGCGTTATTCTGGGTAGATGATGGACAGAAGTTGGAGTGGTTATTTAAGTTTAAAGTATTTAGGATAATATCTTGCCTTGCCATGTTCCAATTGTAGACTACTTACTTTTCAATTGCAAATGCATCAAGGGCAGAAACTCAGCCAAGCTACCCCAGTCCTTAACCAGCCATACATATGCTTATTACAACAGGACTGAGCCATTAACTCCACAAATCGGTCTACAGAGAGTGAAATCGGTCAAAAACAACTTGCAGCAACATGTTGCGGTTAAAAAGGAAAATTATGCACAGTAGGTGGAGAGAAATTGGCGCGAATCGCTTTCTTTCTGGGTTGCCAGATTGCACAAAAGATATGCTGTGTTGTAGATGAAGGGTATTAGATGGGCTCCCATTCTAATATGGCAACACAATTCTCACATGGAAAGTCCGATTCAATCCATATCAAACTTCTTAGACATCATCCTCCACTCTTACTGGTTATTTAAGTAGACTCCTCATGTTTTTCAGAATTTCCAATATGCAAGGACTGTCCACATGTAATTTCTGTACTGCTGATCTTAATTTGACCCACTCATTAAGAGTTAATAAAAAAAAAGAAAGTCTTTACTAGGGATGAAGCACTCCAGCGCTCCCTCCCCCTTCCAATGCTCGTGCACCGTCTCTAAAGTAGCGTCACACAGACACGTTCACTTATTCGTTCGTGCGTGAGAGGAGGCCGTGCTGTGTAGCTCTTGACCGGAGCCCTGGTGTGTGTGTGTTTGAGAGAGATGTCTTTGGGGTTTATGGTACATCACCATTCGATTTTATTGGTTTGATACACCTGTTTGATAGAAGAATGCAATGCAACTGTATTTAGCAAACAAGATGAGAAATTTGCCTTTGGTCTCATCACAGGAAATAATAGTAATTTTAATATGAAATAAAGATGGCCAATCACTCACATTTAACACCCGTACAAAGGTCAGTGAGCACACAATCCATACATAGACTTGTTCAACAAAATAAGTATGTTATTGTCTCGTGTGTGTGTGTTCCTCAGCCTATGAGCGTGCCCTGGCTGTGGCCTCCAGTGAGAAGGACAAGGCCTACATCCTGTCAGCTTTGGCCCTGCTGCAGCACAGACAAGGCAACCTGGACTCAGCCAAGACTCTCCTCTTCAAATGGTCAGTTCAGTAGCCAGCCCTCATCATTGCCACAAAGTCATTAAGTTGGCTTGACTGATATTGTAATTGCCTTTATTTTCAACACTACTCCTCCTACAGCTTTGAAGCTACCAGCTTCAAAACTGCTGGGCATCTTCAGGGAATGCTCGTGGGGTTTGCTTGTGCTTTTTGTATGGATAGCTCACTTCTATCCTTTCTTTCACTTGTTTTTTCATCCCTCGTTTCTCATAGACTTATAAAGGGGTGTGGCTTTTATTAACTTTTAAGCTAGAGCATTCCACCTTGCTATACAACTTAGAACATGCCCAACTAATGAATGTTGATGCCTCCCCCCCCACACACACACACACACACACACACACACACACACACACACACACACACACACAAGTGTTGGCAATACATACAGATATAATGAATGGAAGACGGGCTCTGTGAAGAGAGAGCAGTACCCGGGTTGATTTTACCAGGATCCAGACACATTTTCTAGTTCATTTATGCACTACAATAAAACTCATTTGGGTGTAAAAATTCTAACATTCGCCAGTCAGGATCAAATTCATCACCTTTGGAGCAGCTTTAGTTTTTAGAGAAATCACACAAATACGGTACTTTATCTTTTATTGGCATCCAGCGGCAGAGGCTCCCGGGGACTTGTGACACACAAACAGATATGTAGAATTGAGATGATCTTCTTTGTTTGTTGCCATTTGTTTTATTCATTTCTTTGTTTGCCTATACGTTTTCATAAAGCGCCGTCTCTTCAAGTCAGCGAGACCCAAGGCCAACTGGCAGGGTGGTGACACTGAACATTGTTCATCATTTATATCTGTGTGACACCTCTCCGGAGCAGAAATGTCTCCTTAGACAGGTCAGAACATGACTGATGGCTCCTTGTCTCCAGGATCTCTCCCCCCTTCTACCTGACAAGCATCCCTCAGGCTGTGGGAGCAGACGTGCCCCCAATTCTCCCGCATGCATCCCTGCGCCTGTGTGGATACCGTGCAGTCAGCGCAGATAAGACAGCTGATTTTTCTAACCTGGGAACAAGCGAATGCTGATGTTTCTCAAAACCGCACCGCGATAAGGACATGTGATGATGTGAACCAGCCACGAGAAGCAGCTATGGGTTCCTCTCTCCGCTTTGCCGTGTTCCTTCTCGGGGGCCGGATGTTAGATTTGTCATGACACGGCTCGGATTTGTGGTAAAATTGCGTTTTTTAATATGAATGCCCCTTTTTCTTACGCATGTACACACGGTAGCTTCTCTTCATTCACGCTCTGTGGAGAGGCGGCTGTACTTGTGAGGTTTGTCGTAGCTCATCATGATGTCAAATACAGACACGAGGACACATGGTGTCATAGATGCAAACGCTCAGGTCACCAGGGGCAGAGTGGCTAACCATCTGTGAGTGAGTGAGCGAGTGAGCGAGTGAGTGAGTGAGTGAATGAATGAATGACATTGCCAATCTATGAGGTGCTTCACATCCAAAGAAAATATTTAATAAAGGTGATTTACAAAGTTTTAGTCGGCAAACAAGTCACATAGCCGTATCAGCTCTTAACAACAGCACCGTCTTAATTACTTCTTAGTCAATAAATGTTCCCATCCATCATCCCCAACTTTGCAACGGGCTAAAAAAAATGTATCTCCTCTCCTCTTATTTGACTTAAGTCCCCCGAGCGGTCGCTCTCCCGGTGAGGTACGGAGGCTTTGAAAAGGGGGGCTCTGGAAGGAGGAACGCTCTGTTTGAACACAGTTTATACATACCGTACCGACTCAGCGGCGTGCGCGAGGCGACGGGGTCACGACATCAGAGGGGAAGAACCGTCGGGGGGGAAGGCTCAGATCTGACTTTGATACACTGGAAGAGAGCGCGCGGCGGGAATGTTCTCTCCAGAGGAAGGATCCCGTTTCCACATAATATAAGCGTGTCGGTGGGGTGTCCGGACCCCTCGACCGTGGTTCCCTCAGAACGGCAGACTGTTTTATTGACACTCTCTCTCTCTCTGTACTGTTTACATTCCATCTTGCTCTCTCTCTCTGTCACCCCTCTCTCTCTCTCTCTCTCTCTCTCATTTTCTCGCTCTCTCTCTTTTCTATCTCTCCCTCTCTTTCTCTTTCTCTCTCTCTCTCTCTCCTCTCTCTATCGCCATCCTTATCTTTCTGGACCCCCCCTCTCATTTTCTCTCTCTTCCTCTCTCTGTCTGTCTCTTGCCTTCCCTCTCTTTCTTCTCCTCTCTCTTTCCTTCCCCCCTCTCTCTCTCACTCTCTCTATTTGTCTTTCTCCTTCCCTCTCTCCCTCTTTCACTTTCTCTCTCTTACCTTCCCTCTCTCTCTCTCTCTCTCTCTCTCGTTTATGTATTTCATAGTTGGTCCAGATGCCTGGAGTGATTGACGGAGTCAGTGTTCTGAGAAATGGCTGACAGTTAAACGTGAGAAGCTGTCATCCGTGACACAGATAATCTCAGCTTCAGTTCGCTACCGTGGCAACAACAGGATTTGATGATCTCTACCCAAAAAAAAAAAAAAAAAAACAACA
>OMKL01104380.1:0-11331 GCA_900302295.1 Parasudis fraserbrunneri | reverse complement strand
GCTCTCAAATCCCTCATACAGCAGGGAGGGCTTGCGGATACGCTTGCCTGGACCCGAGCCACCGTGCTGCTCCATCCCGCCGCCGGACAGCCCTACCAGAGAACTGGGCGGACAAGAGGGGGAGACAGAATGATGGGGAGAGGTTGAGAGGAAGGGAGACAAAGACGTTTGGCAAAGACATATAGGGGGCCAAAGAAAGTTGTGCGTCTTTATCACAAATGTAAACCAATGTAAAAAGCAGACGGCGCTGGCACTCCATGGCATTTGCATCAATTATTAATGTGCCAATCAATTCATTGACTTCACTCCACACACACGGGATATAGGCAAACTTGCTGACGTCAAGTGTGGGCTACACAATTCACTCAGGAAACCTATATGCCCAATGAAAAAACAGCTCTGCCCTCTCCCCCATCGTCAAGGCAACAAGGATTCTATCAATAGGCTGCTACTTTTGGCACAGTCACGGTAACCACCAGCACATGGATCCTGCCCAATTGAAGGGTATACTGTACACTAATGGTAGACATTTCTATTGTTTGTACTTACTGTATATCTCATCTCTAAATATCTGCTGAATGGCTAATATGTAAATGTAATGGGAAGGCCCATAGGTGTAGATGTTGGCACAATGCTGTAGCAGCACTTTGAGTAGAAAGTTCAATGGCTTGGAGGTTGATTAGTAAAATATTATGCAGCATGTTTCCTAGAAACAGATTGAGACTACAACCAGACTATTACACTGCTCCAAGTTGCACTGATTATAGGTATAAGCTACAAGGCTTGGACATGGTTTTAGTTTTATCTGTGACAACGTTATACCCATGTCATTGTCTGCACAGCATCCATACTGTTATCAAACTATCAAAACAAGATCTGCAGTAAAACAAAAGTAGCCTGCATGACAAAGCAGCAAGTATTGAGAGGTGTTCATAGTTTTCAATCTCAGTCTGGGAAAAAACCATTATCTTACCCCATCATCCCTTCTTCCTATTTACAGCTGGTGGCCCAGATTTTCATTAACGTAAATCTCACCCCAGGGTTCAGGACACAAGCCTGCCCCACTGACAGACAGAGGCTAATCTTGATGCAAAGCTATGTACGTAAGCATAAGCATGACTTCCATACCAACAACAACACATGGCTATCTGGCATGAGGGTTAAAATATCTCAAAATTAGGCATTGTGGGGGCGACAGTGGCTCAGGAGTTAGAGCGGTCATCTGGTAATCTGAAGGCTCCCGGTTCGATTCCGGCTCCTCCCGGCAGCGTGTCTAAGTGTCCTTGAGCAAGACAATTAAGCCCTCGCTACTCCCGATGAGCACGTTGGTGTGTGAGCGAGTGGGTGAATGTGAGACATACATTGTAATGCGCTTCGGATAAAAGCGCTATATAAATGCAGTAAATTTACCATTATACCATCGTGTGGTAACTACATAGGCTATATGCCTTAAAATAGGTTTGCTGTGACGCTTGATTAGAGTAACTTATTATATTCCTCAGTAAACATTATATTGCCCACTTCTGCCGTATGACAGTGACTGGCGTGAGCTTTGCTGTTTTAACTTGGTTAGCCATCATTACAAATAGCCTCAACAAAAAACTAAGGCTTTCGTGACTCAACTCTGGAAATGCAGTGGACATGTCGCATTCTAATCCCCATCAGCTGGTCATCGCGTGGTTTCAATGCCCCGCCTCATGTTTGTAAACACTCCCTCAGTGACAGAACCTCACGTTAGCATTATCATACCTAAATGGAAAACACAAAGGCTTTAACTTAACGTTAGCTAGCTAGCCACAACAAAACGTGAAACCAAAATCATACCAGTCCACTCCGTATTGCCTTGTACAAGAAAGAATATTGACAGACTTCTGATCGTTCGTTGCCAGCGACGCAGTCAAGAGCTGTAAGCTAACGCCGTTACGTTAGCTAAGTGACATAGCAACCTAGCGAACACCGGCTGTACTCTCTTGCCACACAAGACAGTTCGAGGAGGCTTGCTAACATGGAAGTTATAGTACGAAATCATATATAGAAATATCGACAAATAATAAATAGAAACAAAGGCTAATGGCATCAATTACCTAAGGTCAAATAGTCGGTATCGTCTGCTGTCCAGTGCCGTCCAAGCAATGAATGAAACGCTTGGCACAGCCAAGTTGCAGCTGTCACTCGCCTTGTTGATGATGTTGGTGCTTGCTAGCTTGACAGGCTAAAAACAATCCAACCACTTTCACCGAGACATTCTGGCTAAATAAGCAAATTTACAATTTGCATAAAGTACTAAACAAGCACCGTTAGTCTGGAGTAATGTTAACTTTGTTTATATCCTTCCAGGCTATTAAATAAAGGTAACCGGTAACTGACAAGCTAACGTTAGTTAGTTAGTTAGCTAGCTAGCTAGCACAGTGACGTTAGCAACCAGCTAACGGATATTTGACCCTATTCGTATTTATTGCAATGTCTAATCAAATCGTTACCGACCGGGGCTGAAATAACAATGTTCTGAATGATACCTGTCAAGAGGCGGGTTAATGGCCGCTTCCATAGGAATAGATCCGGATTCTTGTTATAACGTTGTTACAATTTTCTACTGTTATGTTTCCGCTTGTTGAGGACAGAAAAGCTTCTGCAATGAAATGGCGCCTAAACGCTTCCGCTTGACTCTTTATAAACTTACCACGTGGCAGTGTTGTGTATTTCCTGTCATGTTTACAGTAATTCTGTGTTGTTATTGGCTACATACAAGTGTCTGTCAGCTCAGAGCCCACGCCCAGGATTGCTTTGCTGGAGCTGGAACATCCTGTTCTTTTTCATGTTTCTTTTAATGACCAACGCTAACAAGTAACCCAACATCGGATGTACCACTATATCACAAAAGTGTCCGTGGGCTCTGTCCAAACCGAGTCTGTCTCATTTTGGTGAAGCGCATAGCTAGCTAGCTATATCCGCCGATGTTCATCACATTTCCATTTCTCTCGCGTGCTCTGTGTGTATATGGTCGTAAAAGTTCTTCTGTAACGTTACTTGAATGCCTTGTTTTCTATACGGTAATCAAAAGAGAAACCGCCTAGTGCCCACAAGGCCAGCAGTAACCTACTGTGTGTGGGCGTTGAAAGACGCATACAACATGCAGTACCCAGCAGTTACATACATTTAAAGAAATGGGAGGAAAAAGAAAAACAAACAAGAAATAAATTAAGTATACACACACAATACAAGCCCAGCTGGTGACTCCTACTGTTCGATGACTGTTCCGTCATCTCTTTACAACAAATCCATCTAGGTTCTCTTGCCCCTTTTGCATGTTGCTCTCTCTCCCTCTGAATAAATTAATTTCTAGTTGTTTCCCTGATTGGAAATTGTAGGCTATAGAGCTGTCCTGTCCTTTATTTCCTAACTTTTCACATGCATAGCTGGCATGCATTATCAGTCAAGTATCAGTCTAGATATAGGGCTACCTGCTCCGTAGGAAATAATGTTGCTTCACAAAGCCAAAAGTAAGCGCTGCATCACATCTACGTAATCATGACATGTTTTTCTTTGTTAAAATAATTGCTGAGATTATTGCATACCTAGAAAATTTATTTCTAGCCAACTTTGTCTGCTCAATACAAATAGGACACAAGTGTATCGTTCGATTAAAGGGACATGAAGCTCCTTTGATTATACATTTCTGCTTGCTTGGAATTACACCAGTTTATTCGGTAGACTAGACCTACTGCAAGCAAATAGCTTGTAGGTTACAGTATGCATGATCTGGCTGAATTGAAATAATCAGTTTTACAAGGAACTTGCTCTTCCACCAAGACAGACCACTGGCCAATCACCAGGACCACACAGACCACTGGCTGACCACAACGACTACTATACCGATCACTGGCAGACCACGACCACTCTACAGACCACTGGCCAACAACAACGCCCACAGAGACCACTGGAAGACCACAACGACCACTCTACAGATCACTGGCCAACAACAACAACCACAGAGACCACTGGCTGACCACAACAACTACTCTACAGACCACTAGCCGACTACAAGGACCATACAGACCACTGGCCAATCACAAGGACCACAAAGACCACTGGCAGACCACAACGACCACACAGACCAAGTCAAGTCGTCAAATTTATTTGTATAGCCCAAAATCAAAATACATGTCTCAATGGGCTTCACAGGCCCACAGATACAACACCCCCTGGCAAAACTCCCACAAAAAAAACCTTAATAGGGAAAAAAGGGAAGTGGGCAACAAATTAGTATACAACAGGGTAGGAATAATAGTAATGATAATCTAGAGTATAATAATAAAGTAATAGTGATGATCAACAACACAGGGCAAATCATAGAAAGGTATAATAGGTAAGCAAAAACAGATAGTAGGGTTAGTAGACCTGATGGATCTTTCATCTTGCAGTGGCCCTCGGCTACAGGCAATATCTGTCTTTTTTTCAGGGCCAAGTCTTCAAATTGAACACAATTCCATTTGGCAATTCCCTGGCCCCCAAAACATTCTCCAAGCTGGTGGAAACAGCCTTGGAGCACCCCATCAGAATCCTCTACTACATGACAACTGGATCCTCCTGGGCTCCCCAGAGGAACAGGTTCTGGTGCATCCAGCCATGCTGGTGAACCACGTCACCAGATTGTAGTTTGCAATAAATTGGAGAAGCGCCCTGCAGCTGAGTCAGCTGACCGACTACTTAAACGCGCACCTCGATTTTGATCCATGAGTGAGACTCACAGGGCCCAGACAGGCAGCATTACGGGCAGCACTGGCAAATTATGTGACTACACCTAACGGGTCAGGAGATATGCTAATTTGAAAAGTAGAAGGTTTGGCCTGATGGGAAAACTAGAGGAGATTTCTTCCTCTTGGGGTCATGAATGTGAAAAGCAAATTTTATGGCAATCCGGCCATTACTTTTTGAGATATGGTGAGAACAGACACACACACTCACACACGGGTGAAAACATAACTATCAACAAAAACATGGAATTATGGAATCAGTTATGGAATGACCTTTTGCAAACTGTTTATTGTCACAAGTTGAACAACAATATTTACATAAGTACAGAGATCTAGGTTGAACAAGGTAGTAAAAATTTTTTTGTTGTTGTTGTTTTTTATACATTTAAGACAATAGTGGGGGAAAAAAAGTTGTAATGTGTACATGTACCATAAGCAAGGGAGTACCTAAAAATCTTTGGTAAGAAAAAAATCTCACCTCCAAAGTGTATGGAGTCATAGAACAACTGAAAAATAAGTTATTGAAAATGTTGATGGTGTCAGAGTGGGATTCTAACAGAGACTGTTCGTGAATAACAGGAAGTGGACCCATAGCAGTCTCAGTTGAATGGGCTTTTGCCATAGTTGTATATTATATGTCTGTATGTATGGTAATCATGGGAGTCTCAGGCTATGTGTGAAAGCTCATACTGCACAACACATATTGCCCAGGTAATTCCAAGTATCATCAAACTACCTCCTAACTCATAGCAGGCACTGTCAGCTTTCAGACGAAAACCAGACAACATCTCAGCATGTATCTTTAGCCCCGTCTTCCCCTTTAGGTTGAAACCCCCGTGTTCTGCTTCTTCACCAGACCGGCATAGAATCCCTCTTTATTCAGCAGCTCATCATGACTTCCCTCCTCCTCTACCTCGCCGTCATTGAGGACAATGATACGGTGGGCCTTCTCCACAGCACTCATCTTGTGAGATATCAATAGCACCGAGCAGCGGTTGGAGTCATTCAACAGAGCTTGGTGGACCTGTGAAGTACAGCAGTGAAAGAATGTAAAATACAGAAAAAGAATACAAAAGTGCATTATGTAACTGGATGAAATGAACTGTAAAAAACAAACAAACCAAAAAAACGTTTGGAAACACCTGTGATCACTAGAGACTTGTGCCGTTTGATTGTTTGGCTGTTGCCGTTTTGCCTGCTCTAATACAGGTCGCTGGCTGCGTAACATTGGCTAATGCTACAGTCACACTGATTACACGTTGCTCTTTTATTACTGCAAAGCACGCAGAGTCCCACGCGAGGGTCCAATGGAAACAGGTCAGGAGTGGTTACTGACCAAATGCGCTGTTGTAATTTAGAATTGGGGCGTTATCAGAGAGTTCTGGGTATTATCCCTGTGATGAAAAATCAGTATAAATGACAACACTCGTAAAATAGATTGCGCTCGTTAGTCAATATCCAGCCACAATGTATCAAAGCTATCAAAATAGAATGTTAAAAGATCATTAAGTTTAATGTTAAGCAATGGAGGGATGACTGGTGTCTCCAAAAGTAATTTATATCTCATCAAATGATGTATGCACTTGCGTTGCGGACAACAAAGCATGAGCCAATATTCAATGATAAACCAACCTGATGTTCAGTTTCTGCATCCAGGTCACTGGTAGCATTGTCCAGGATCAAGATCTTCGGCCGTCTGATTAAAGCTCTGGCAATGGCAACGCGCTGCTTCTGGCCTCCAGACACCTGTCCACCCCTCTCCCCAGCATCTATACCACAAGAACAGCCCAGTGTCAATATACAGTCATAGAAGTGAAACAAAACTGCCTTATGAAACACAATACTAGAGGACTAGAGTGCCTAGTTCTCGTTAACCTCAGATCCGTACCGTTTAGCTTGTGTGTGGGGGGGAAATGGAGACGTTCAGCACATAATTGAGAGAGTCAAACAATAGGGCGCCAAAACGACATCAGCTCTGCTTCAGAAATGGTAGTGATCGAAAGGCAAGGTTGTGAGGACAGACCTGTTTCGTATCCATTTGGCAGCTCAGAGATGAAATTGTGGGCACTGGCCAGCCTGGCAGCCCTGAACATCTCTTCATCGGAGACATTCTCGCAGCCATACTTGATGTTCTCCCTGATGGAACGGGCAAACAGCACCGACTCCTGACTCACCACCGAGATCTATACAGAGGAAAAAGGGAAGAGAAAAATGTACGATTGTCCAATTGGCCTTTGTCTCCGACTCCTTATGATACAAGGACTAACAATTCTGGACAATTCCAGTATAGTAACTTTAATAAGGTCCTTATTAAACAGCAGCTGGAAACCTTATTAATTCCATATTAACAGCAGTTGAAAACCTTAAATTGAGCTCTTACTATCAAGCATGCAGTTATCAAGGTTTGGACACTGATATCCTGCTAAGCATTACACTTAGCATCTCATACTAGGGCTGTAAGGGATTAACAGAATCCCAAGGTATACCGTCATGGATACGTGCAAAGATAGGTGTTTCCATTCAAAGGTGTGCGTTTTTAATGCAACAATACACCACTGTCAACAATATAGATATATACAGTATTTTAAAATGAAAATATATACATTAAATAAACAAAATCTATAACAAATAAATGTTACATACATAGTACACAGTAATTTGTCCTGGAAGAAACAAATACCATAAACCAGTGTAATACTGAAAAAAATAAATAAATAAATAAATAAATAAAGATATATATATATATATATATTTATATATATATATATAAAATCGCCCAGTCCTATACTCAGAAAGGCTAGCAAATAGGTATCAACGTTGCTGCGGTTAAAACAGCCACCTTGTCGTGCAGGTACTGGTCCCTGTAGCAGTGCAGTGGTTGTCCGTCCAGTAGGATCTCTCCTGCCTCCACACTGTAGAACCTCTCCAACAGCTTGACACAGGTGCTTTTCCCAGAGCTGTTCAGACCCACCAGGGCAGTGACCTGGCCTGGCTTCATCTCCAGGGACACGTTCTGGAATGGAGAGAGGGAGGACGGGATGGACAGAGAGATGAGGCATTGTAAGCAGTGGTGTGGTCGAAAGTACACGCAGTTACACAGAGTTTACCCATCTATTTCTCTGGGAATTCAGAGAGTACCTACCTATCGGCCTAATTACCACTGCTACAATATTGGATGGTGGGATCACAATATATACCCGCCTCCCCTCAGATGTACACTCACAGATGTATGACCACGCCCAACGACCGCTACATCACTGACTGAGAGTGAAACATAAATGATGGAGAGAAAATCAAATCCAACAGACAAATAGGAATGTGTTTACCTTGAGGACAGTGGCGTCTTTCCTCTCAGGATAGGCAAACGTGACATTTTTGAATTGCACATGACCCTCAAGTTTTTCTGGGGCCAAAGTGCCCTGCGGGGGTACTTGGGGCTTTCGATCCAAATATTCAAAGATCTTCTCAGAGGCACCAATCGCTTTCTTCACATCCGGGTAACAACGCATGATGGCCTGGAAGATAAGTGGTTGGGAGAGCATGACCAGACATTTTGACAAAAGAAATTAAATAAAGACACCTTTTTACAACATAACATGATGGGCTTCTTCTGGTGCTTAAATGGCAATACCGGGGTTTTTGATACAGTATGTGGATCACAAGTCATTCTTGCCTTGATACAAAATTGATGGCTCACTTTTTTTTGTCATTATCTTTTACCGGTACTTGTTACTGAAATATTTGGTAGCTTTTGTTGGCCGATTCACCACTGCCACAGGCTTCTAGTGTATCTGAAAATGTATCTTTAACACCACTGGTATTGTTGTTTGAGTTGTGTTCACATGTCCTGCAAAATGGCCGATGGTGTCTTTAAAAGTATGAATACACAGCTCTTTGTCTCTCCGTTTTCTGTCAAACTAAATGCTGGGTTTGCAAGAGAATGAGTTGGATATGAAATAATGCATTTGCAGCCTTACCTCCAGAGCAGAAGAAAACTGTAGCTCATAGAGAACGAAGGCCACCAGGTCTCCACTACTGACTGTCCCTCTGGTCACCAGCATGCCACCATAGTACAAAATACACACCTTCAGGGACAGACTGGACATCTACCAGGACATATATCGAAAATTCTTTAGCGTGTTTGTTCAAGTCAGACTGAAATAACAGTTTGATGACCATTATTTTTGTTTTTAGAATATGGACAACTCGTAGGGCTGGGTGATAAGGCCAAAATATCATATCACAATACTTTTATTAGTTTTGACGGCAGAACAGTATTTCGTTTTCCAGTACAAATTCCAATGTGGTGTCTTTTTTTTATGTATTTATGTAGTCATACAATTGTCATTCAAAATGGGTCTATTTTCTATTATATTATGGAATTATAAAAATCCATACCTTTGCATGGGTCCATGACGGTATACCTTCATATTTGGTATACCTCCCAGCCCTAACTACTTGTATCCTACATTTACAGACACAGTAACTGGGATGTACATGAAAGAAATGGCGGTACGACTCACGCTATTGGTCCAGGTAGAGGCTGCGTAGGCGCATGCCTCTTGTTTGTTGATGGCGTACGTGTCCTCCAGCCGCTGCCTGTACCGCTCCGTCTCGCCGTCCTCGTTGGCAAAGCTCCTCACCGTCTTCATGCAGGAGAAGGTCTCTGTGGCCACTTGGTTGGCCTTTGCCAGCGACTCCTGAACCCTCATGGAAATTCTCTGAAACACGGACTCTGTTCATTAGGCTCAAGACTTAACTGGGTTACGTATGGAGGCGTGATGCGTCACAAAGCATCAATATAAGTATGGAAATCCAACTGTATTGATCTGTAGAATTCCTAATAGATATGAATCAAAACTAATGTGTTTGTTTAATAATTTTATAAATATTTTGATGTGAACGAATATCTAACTTTGAGGCTTTAATTGCAGACATTCAATTATTGCCAACTGAATCAGTGCAGTGCCATATCTGAATACCCATTACACTTTTTATCGAAAGTAAGTGACTTGAATGAAATTGAGTCAAAATGTACGATTTCATGATGCACCCAGTCTTTGCCGAAATAATAGGAATCGAATTGTACTATGGTTACACTGAATCGTTACCACGCCCTAAGCTAAGACTGTATCCATTCAGGCTATTGAGAAGTCAAAATGTGCACCTGGTGGAAGTGTCCAGTGAGTTTCGGTATGACCAAGATGATGGGCAGTCCCATGAACGTGAAGAGAGAGAGCTTCCAGGACTGGCTGACCATGAAGATCAGGAGGAAGCTCAGGCGAGCAAAGTACCACATGAGCAGACTCAGTTCCTCACTCAGGGCCTCACTCACTTTGTTGGTGTCCTCGGTAATACGGGACACTATTACACCTAGAATGTGAAGAAAGTACCATTCACCGTTAATTTTCTTGTGAACAGCTTACTTTTGTTTATATTCACATTTCCCATCTAAATAGACAGAGTTTTCTATTGTTCTATGGTATAGTCTACAAGGTAAATACATTTGCAACTACATATAACACCTTGCAAAGTAAATTTGCGCCGTTTTCTTTGCTCTCGCAATGTTATATGTTTATATGTTTACTGACGGGCAGTTAAGTTTCACTTTTGGTTTTGGCAAAGTTGTAGAGTCTGACCACCTTTGATTGACAGGCAGTTAGCTTGTTAGATTTCATAAAAGACTGTATAGGCCAATCAATTTGAAGCACAAGGCCATGTTTACACACCTCCAGTGCACTCTTTTTGAATTCGACATCACCCCGTGCTAATGGCGTGCTTGTGCATCCTCGTGCGTCTGCTGTAGAAGACGTGATACACCATTTTTGGGGACTCCTTTTTCTCCTACTGTGCGCTACTGCGCCAATTTCAGCAAACTAGTGGTCAAAAACTCCATTGGATACCTTTAAGATGGTAAGCTGGAATGTTGTGTTCATTCATAGTTTACGACAGCAGAGGCTGAGTACTTTTGATTGATGTATCACATGGTTGACAGAGACAACCAGGAGGAGACGCCCATCAAGGCTGCTCTCCCTGTTGACCTTCAACCCCTCACCCTCTCCGCCAAAGAGGTGTGTACTGTATTGAGCAGGACTAATGCACGCAAGGCAGCTGGCCCTGATGGCATCCCCGGTCGTGTGCTCAGGAACTGCGCTGAGCAGCTGACCGAGGTCCTCACTGACATTTTCAACCTGTCACTAGCCCAGGCAGTTGTCCCAGCGTGCTTCAAAACCACCTCCATCGTGCCAGTACCAAACCACTCCTCTGTGACGAGCCTCAATGACTTCCGCCCTGTTGCACTAACCTCCACCATCATGAAATGCTTCGAGAGGCTGGTCCTGGCTCACCTCAAGGCGGGACTTTCACCCTCACTGGATAAGCACCAGTTTGCCTACCGTGAGAACAGGAGCACAGAGGACGCCATCTCCTCAGCGCTACACTCCGCCCTCTCCCACCTGGATGAGAGCAACACCCACGTGAGAATGCTGTTCATCGACTTCAGCTCAGCATTCAATACCATCATCCCCTCCAAACTCATCTCCAAACTGGGTGACCTCGTGGAAAACGAGGACCTCGA
>OMKL01104326.1:0-11926 GCA_900302295.1 Parasudis fraserbrunneri | reverse complement strand
TTTTTGTGTTTGTTTGTGTGTGTGTGTGTATCCTTGCTTGTGTGTATATACTTGCTTGCTTGTGTGTGTGTGTGTCTGCGCGTGCTTGTTTGTGTGTGTATGTGTATTTCTCTGTGCATGCTTGCTTGTGTGTTTGTGTGTCTGTGTCTGTGCGTGCTTTTTTGTGTGTGTATGTGTATGTCTCTGTGTGTGCTTGCTTGTGTGTATGTGTGTATGTGTGTGTGTGTCTGTGCGTACTTGTTTGTGTGCGCGTCTGTGCGTGCTTGCTTGTGTGTGTGTATGTGTATATCTCTGTGTGTGCTCGCTTGTGTGTATGTGTGCTCCACCTGAAGTCTCAGCCACAAAAAGCCTCAAGGGCTTAACTGAGGTGCTAACTTCCCCACTTTTGACATCTGCCGTGTCCCACTAATAAAGAAGATGGACTGGCTATGAATGTATGGATCCCTACAACCTGCTGTTCCAGAAGGTGATATGACTAATCCATCTGTTTCTTTTCCAAGCCATGTGATTGGTGACTGCGTTATGTTATTGCACAGAATTGGAAATAAAAAAAAAGAAAAAAGAAAAGACAAATCATGTCTTCCACTGTATTTTATGATCTCAAGAATAAATGTCTTATCTTACTATGTCGTGTCTTACTATGTGTTGTCAGTGTGGTTTCTGCCCATGGTCCTGGTCAGAATCAGAATCAGAACACATGGAAGCAAATATTTTCTCCCCATCTTCAAACCAGAAACATTTCTGTCAATTTTTTGTGATTGTGATTTAAAAAAAATGTATTTATTTATTTATTTATTTTTACCTTTATTCATCTAAGTTACTGAGAACAAGCTATCTGGTAACACTTTACAGTAAGGGTAAATTAATTAACATTTGTTAATACAGTAATAACCATTAATTAACAGTTAACTAATGTCTCTAGTAAGCATTTACTAATGGTGTGCATGTTAATTAAGGTATTAATATATACATGAATAAATAGTTTATAAAGATGTGTGTTAACATTGTAATTGTGAAGTTAAAAACATTCATCCCTTAAGTAACGCTCAATAATGCACAAGAGTGCTTAATAAGCATTACTTAACCATAAATGGCCATTCATTAATGTAGTTTGTGACCCTTATTGTAAAGTTGAAAACATGTATCCCTTCATAAAAGCTGAATAAGCATTATTTAACCATAATTGAAGATACATTCATTTTGGTGACCCCATGAACATAACTCTAGCGCCACCATCAGGCCAAAATTTCCAAATGAAAGGAGCATATCTCTTTACCTGTTAGTTGTACAGTCACAACATTTGCTGTGAACATTCATGACTCCTACAGGAGGAGATCTATTGATTTTGGTGACTCCATGACCTTTCCCCTAGCACCACCAATATTTCAAGTATAGGCAATTCCATTTTCCAAAATGTAAAAATAAAGTAAAATAACAATGACAACATTTTCCTAATGACTTTAACCGCACTACATAATGTATTTAGGTTTCATATCAGCAGCTTAGGTCTCCATTAATTTCCAAATGTGGATAATGGTGGATGGAAAAGAAGAACCAAGAACGTTTTTGTTTTTTTTCATTCTTTTTTATTATTTAAATGTTTTATTTTAGGCCCTTAAACACTCTGAAGTCTAATGGGGCACCATCTGATGTAACCGTCTTTCACAAGCCCTAGCGGGCTCATACTGTATCGCTCTAGCACAAAATAGATTGCAAGGAATCCATAGATAGTGACCATGTCATGCTTGCTTACAGGGAAAGGGGCTAAATATTGCTTCAAACTTTTGACAGGAAAATGGCCAATTTCAAAGGGTCTCTTGACCTTTCACCTCAAGGTAATATAAATAAAAATGGGCTCAATGTAAACACAAGAGTCTCACCTTTACAGCCATGCCTGATCTAGCCCCATGCAGGTTTAGGGCCAAAACCATGCAGTAATGTGATTGTCATGCAGAAATGTGATTTACCCCTTTTATTACTCATATCTTTGCATATTTCTGCATATTGTGGTCCCTAAATAGTCTTAGAATTGCATAAATTGGTTATGACTGTAAAACTGAGACTGAGTTCCAACGAGCCCAATTGTATTCATACTGTATGTGATGATGTAAGTCCCCATAGTAGCCTTTTCAATGTGGTGACATTTTTTTTTTTTTTTATTGATCTCACTGTATAAAATGACCTATCTAGGATAATCACAGCCTCATCAAACTTTAGAACCAGAAACTAGTCCATTCAGAGGATGTATGGCTTGCCACGGGACATTGAAAATAAGTTTGAACTTTCTGGGCTATTTTCAGAAAGGAGTGCTCGCCATCCAATCGACAAAACGGCACATTTTTTTTACAGGCCCTCCAGATATCAAGTTATTGATACCAACTGCTGACCTTGAATCTCCCCCTCAATATCCCCTCTCCCTACCCCCCACAACCCCCCAAAAAGGGCTTAGACTTCAGAGGGTTAAAATTCCGTCAAACAGTTCAAAGTTTTCAATTTCAGAAGAGTTCCCCATCGATTTAGCGTGAGTATTGATGCTGCCTCTCATCAATGAAGCAGGGAATGAGGAGAGCAGGAGTCATGCAGTGGGGCGGACACATAGGCGCTGATTGAGAGCTGCGGTAGCTCATGATAGCTTATCAAAGGGTGAGATTCCTGCCGGCTAGCCACTCTTGGGGAATGAACCTCTTCCACTGGGATTTCTCCCCGGGGAGTCGACTGTATTGGGATCCAGCTTTAATCTCACATGAGGAGGAATGAGAATGCATTGCCCGACCCTCTTGACACTCCTCTCTCAGGGAGAAATAATAGCGGGTGGCAGGCCGGCTAACATCATCATCTAAGAACATAGTGAGGGAGATAGTGGTATGGCTACCATTTTGAGTTTCCCTTCAGACTACTGTGAGGTACAGTAGAAATGTAACTGCTGTGGCAGAAGAGTTTAAAGTGTGGACTTCAGCTCAGTTCACTTCACCATCAAAAATGAACATTTGTATAGGAATTCCATTCCTGGCAAATTACATTTTTCTTGCATGCCTCCACGGTGAATAGAGAATCCAAAAAACGGTAGCCATACCTGATGAATTGAAGTCAATGGCGATCGAGTTTAACAACAGCAAAACATCCGTTTACACACTCTCACACAACTCGTGCAGTATAAGCCAAGTCTCAGCTATCCAGTAGTATGCTCAGTACTTCCCAGACACATGTATTTTTGCAAAAACCTTACTAACAAAAATATTTCCAGACTAGAAGCCTACACCCACGCAAGCACGCAAAGCCTATCCATCTAGTTAACATCAGCTATATACACCTACTATGAAAATGTGTCACATCCAATTCTACTTCTACAGTCATGAATGGTCTCATTTCACTTTTAAAGAAAGTAAAAAATACTGCTTTGGATTCTCTCCTTTTCCGGAGACTGCATTCTGCCCCTACTTCGCATTCAACTATATTGTTTGCTGCTAGCGTTTGCAGGAAACCGTTTACTTTCAACATTACCTCTTGAATGTTTTCTTAACCAAATGTTCGATTTTGCTCAGTTTGATTCCAAACGTTCAATTTCATTCAGCTTGAACATATTTTGTATAATTTTATTACAGTGACAATTTTACCATGTTTACACAACAACTACAGCCCTTTGAAAACATAACAACTAGTGTGGGCAACACGTTACTGGGACGTGGATTTATGCTCTACCTCTTCCATTGCGAAGGGGGGTCCCAGTCTTTTGAGGAGAAAGCAGTCTATGACCACGTATTTTTATTTATCTATTAAACACAACTGCAGGAAGGACCTTACTTTACTTTTCTCCAGAAAAGGATGGCAGCTTAATAAGTTCCTTCACAAGAATACTGTATGCAGTTAACAAACTAAAAGGAATACACTGCACGGTGTTCCCTACAGCCGCTCCATTTTGCGCAACATCCACCCGCATCCAAAAGCATGCCTCTGGTCGATGTGTGACTCGTTAACACACAGAGCTTGGAATGGATCGGTAGGACACTACTGCAATTGTTTGCTTATTTCTTCCCCATATATCAAAATGAAAATACATGCCTGAAATGCAGTGTGGATGATGGGACATTGGACTTTGATTTTCAACTTTCTGGAGAATTAGGGCAGCGCACAAAAAAAACATGGCTGGAGTTTGAATGACAGGAGGGAAATATTCATGTAGGCTAGGGCATGTTGAGACGTCACATATTTTGGCAGTAGGCCTTTTGTCACTCACCCTCCTGGCAAATATGCTCTACCAAGAGAGGTCTGGAGAAATTCACAGTATAGTAAGTTACTAAACTCTACTTGGAGGATTTTGACTCACAGGTTGAGGCTTGGCCACAACCCCAGATAATTAGCATTGTCGACAGCTATTGTAGCTACAGTTAACCATGTGTGGCAAGTAAACAAACATTCTTCAGGGGTTTTTAGGCACAAGCAAGGTGTAGTCATTGAAGCAAGGTGTAGTCATTGACAACAACAGTGTACTAGCAAATGAAATGGGCACCATAATTATAAATCATATTGAAAGTATAGCAACCTACTTCTAAGTGGGGAAAAAAATTCCCATTGCTAGAAAGATTAATTTGTCCCGCTTCCTAATCTGTGACAGTGCCTGGAGTGATTTTCCGGGGTATGATAACAGTTAGCCGGGTCCCCAGAGGTACGGGCGTTAGGAGAACAAAAGGAGAACAAAGGCCAGAACAAAGGCTTGGATTGGGGGGGCTGATACTGCTATAATATCATTAAGCTCATTTGGCTGTTAAAGTTCAGGGAAACATCCTATGAATCCACAAAATCAGAGTACCATTCGTTGTCAATGGAGTAGACATGGGATATAAATTGCTATGACGTCACAGATCAGAGTCTTGGCTCTATACTGTAGCTTTGGGAAAATTTAAAACCATGCTCACAAATACTGATTTGATTTTCCTAGCTGTGTGAATCAAAGGAATAACATTAAATAATTCACAAATTGAGATTCATTCTCCATTTAATATGGATTCTAAGAATCAGAGCCCATAGTTTGACAGATGACACTAAGATGTTTCGCCGGCGAGTTTAATGAGAAGAAGAACCTATCCTGCAGAAGTACAGCAGTCTTTTTAATTAGCGGGACATATTACTGTGCCATAGGTAAGTCACATTAGCACCTGCAACTTAGTTGTAAAATAGTCCTGAAGAGTTTCTGGAGTCAGCTGCTAATGACTAGAGGTCATACTTCATCAGATCCACATCCACAAAGATCCATTTTGTTCTCTGCTCCTGGACTCAGATTTGTCTGCGTGATTAATATCTGGCATTATAGTCGGAAAAGCTTTTAGCAAGAGCACAATGGAACAAAATGAGTTTCTGCAATTAATGTCCATTTTGAAAATTATCTTCACCCTCATCTCGCTGTGCCCATTAGCTTTCCCTATGTACAGAATGCGCCAAGAGTTCACCTCAAATCCATAGGTAAGACAAAGGGTTATGGCATCTTAGAACCTTCCATTCATATTTTAAATGGAACAGACAGCTACCATTTCATCTCTGAAGTCACTACAGCAGAAACTCTAGAAGCCCTTAAATTCTTAATCACACTAATTAAGTGTAATTAGACAATGGGGATCTGAAATATTCATGCAGCACTTAACTTTGCCTTTCTCCCCAAATATGCTATCAATCACAGCAGCATAGGCTTAGTCCTCTTCAGATCCCCTCCTGGACAGCATAGCCGTGCCAAAAAAACATCCCACTCGCAATACGGCAACAAGTACTCAGAAGCGACTTCACAACTCGGATAGGGGCATAGGGTAGCTTACATTAGTATAATAGTTACAGAGTACGTTTTATTTTTTAATTTTTTTTACATCATGTTCTCGATGCTAATCAAAAGACAACAAGAGTTTACTTGTGACGCCGCTTGGCAATGGTTAAGCGATGCGTTTGCTGTCCCTTCTGCAAAGCCCAACTCCCAACCCGCATCAATGCTGGAGTGGCCATCTGACAATTTTGGCTCCAAGAACCCCCTCCGCAGTGGCGGTGCCGCTCTCCTGACACTCGCATACAATGGATGGATCTGTTAATAGTGCTGTCCTCATATTGTAATACCATCTGTTCCATGGCAGGTCGTCAAGGGGATCGCCATCAATTTGACTGTGCAGATTGAATTTTCATGCTTTCTCTTATCCCCTTTCTTTACAACCCTTCCAATCTCACCCTGGTGCAGCTTGGGAGAATGAGGCCCACAAATGAGAAAGAGACTCAGTGTGACGATGCTTCACTGTTCCAAGCTTAAAACCCCAATCCAGAATCTTTTTTTTTTTTTATATACACCTTATAGGCTAAATGTGGCTTACATTAAAACACATTCTTGAAGAGTTTTATCTGCAGCGGGAAATTCACTTTTTGGAAAATTCTTAACCTATTTTAAATCCGAGTATAGGTCTGTTTTACTCCAGTGTTTACAAACATTACTGACATTAACAAACCCTTTGCAGTCGCAAAATATAGCAAATACAATTAAAATCTCATATTTACCATGTTGTCTAGTATTAGCCCTTGTAACTAAAACTCCGGCTTTGTTCATACCTGTACTTGTGCGTGGCCCACATTGTTAGTTCACTTGTGAGAAGACTGTATAACTGACAAATCAGTTCGCCTTCTATTTGAATGACAATGACCACTGGTAACCTCTCATGTCTATGCGCTGTCCACGAGACTGACACAGTTGATTTTGGAGAGGTGCACGTGGCCTACACAGTGAGGCTCTGTAACCTATGGATACACATATGCAACCCAAATATGGATACACACATACAACATACCATGGAAGGCAAACTGATCTCTGATCCTCGCACAGAACCTTCCATTATTACCTGTGGAGTTACTCACCAGCAATAGCTTAACATTACCTGGACAACACCTAAGGGGGAACTCTCCTATGCCATGTCGCAGGTGTACAGGAGTCTTGGCGCGGTTTAGAAGACGGCCCTACCGGCCTCCACTACTGGCACGACTACTCTCCAATGTCAGATCGCTTAGGAACGAAAATGGATGAACTCCAGCTTTGAATCCAAACCAGGAGAGAGTACAAAGAATCCTCTGCCATCTGTTTTACTGAGACCAGGCTGGACCAATCGGTTCCCGATTCAGCAGTAACCCCCCTGGCTTGACCATCTACAGAGCTGACAGGTAGGCAGCTCTGTCACATAAGTCCAAAGTCAGCGTTGGTGTAATAACATGACTGTACTAGCCCAGCACTGCTCCCCTGATATCGAATACCACAGTGTAAACTTCAGACCATTCTACCTACCCAGGGAAATGTCCTCGTTAGTGTTAATTGGTGTTTACGTTCCACCTCATGCTAATGCCAACCTACCAATAAATGAGCTTTGTGCAGATGATTCCACCATCATAGTCTTGGGCGATTTCAGCCAAACCTGCTTGACTGCCAAACTCCCTAAGTACACTCAACAAGTAACATGCCCGAGCAGAGAAAATATACTGGATCACTGCTACACTACTATTGCTTCAGCTTACCATGCCTTTCCTTGTGCCCCGCTGGGATGATCCAATGACGTAATGCTGCTGCTCATCCCCACATACAATGAAAAACTGAAATCTTTCAAACCCAAAACAATAACTGTTAAGTCCTGGACTGAAGATGCTATCGCAATGCTAAAGGGATGTTTTGAATGCACCATTCTGGGACATCTTTAGCACGTCCAGTAACTCCATCGACTAACTCACTGAAGCGGTCATACGTCTGTTTCTGTGAAGAATTGTGCGTCCCTTACAAAACTGTGACAATATTCAGTAATGGCAAACCTTGGTTCACCAAAGAAATACAACTACTACTAAGAATGCAGCCCACATAAACGGAAACAATGATCAGTACATATCAGCAAAATATAATAATAGTAATAATCATAATAATAATAATAATGATTACATTAAATTTATAAGTGCTTTTCAAGGTACTCAAAGACACTTTACAAAGAACAAGAAACAAGTAAAATCAGAGCAAAGGAACAAAGGTGGGAAAGAAAAAGACACAATGATGAAAAACAAAGTAGAAAGAAAATATGATCAGAGATTGATTGAGGTGAGTTTTGAGTGCATTTTTGAAGGAAGGGAGTGAGGCGAGACAGGAGGGGGCCAAGTTGTGAATTGCTTTGTAAGTGATAAGGAGGAGTTTTAAGTGGATTTTTTTGGTATATGGGGAGCCAGTGGACAAAATATGAACTAAGGTCTGCAATGAGGAAAGCAAAGTCACCATATTCAACAAAACTGGAACAACAATTCAAAGTCAATAACTCTAGAGAAGTCTCGAAAAATCTGCAGAAAATGATAGACTACAAAAAACGTCCTGTTCCCATCCCAGATAATGATCCTGACTCACCGCACAAACTGAACAGATTCTATGCACGCTTTGAAAATACATGTACTTCACCATCACCGATGAGGAAGTTAGAGTGGCCTTCCAAAACCGAAATAAAAGGAAAGCTGCAGTGCCAGACCATCTTAGCCCAGTCATCGTGCTGCTCAGCTGGCCCCGGTGTTCACCTCCATCTTTAACACAACGCAAACTGGTCTGTTGAGGACACATCAACTTCGCACTCCACTATACCCTACACCATCTGGAATCACCTAACACTTAGGCATGTGTCCTGTTTATAGACTTTAGTTCAGCTTTCAATACCATAAATCCACTCAAACTCTACAATAAACTGTTGGACATGAACATGCACCCAGCCATGTGCCACTGGATCCTACATTTTCTATCAGATAGACAGCAAACAGTCAAGATGAATCAAAATAACCTGCTGACTCTCAACACAGGAGCCCCTCAAAGGTGTGTACTGTCACCTCAGCTCTTCTCACTATACACCAACGACTTCACATCCCAGTGCAGCTCAGTCAAGGTTTTCAAATACGCAGACAACACAACAATAACCGGCCTCATCACAAACAACAGTGAAGCACATTACTGCCAAGCAGTGGACAGTCAAATGGTGTGCAGACAATGACCTCCGGTTAAACACATCTAAAACCATGGAGATCACCATTGACTTCAGACGCAAACAAAACTCCAAATCCCCAATAACCTCCACAGAATCATTCAGGTTCCTTGGCACCCATATCTGCGATAATTTAAAATGGCACATCAATACAGACCACATCATACAAAGACTGTATTTCCTCAGACAGTTAAAACAATTAAAAGTCAACAAACACCTCCTGGTCCATTTCTACAGTGCACATCCATCATCAAAAGAATCATCATTTCTTCTATCATGGTCTGGTATAGAAACACTGACAGTCACTCACGGAGAAAAATACAGCGCATTGTCTCCAAGGCCTCTAAGATTACCAGCTCTGCCCTCCCCTCAGTTGAATCCATATACAATCAACGCATTTCAAAACGGGCAAAAAAGATCATCTCAGACCTCTCCCATCCTACAAACCACCTTTTTCAGTTTCTTCCCTCATTTCATCTCAGGTCAGAATCCACCTCCTTTAAAAACAGCTTCTTTCCCACAGCAATAATAACACTCAACTCCCTCTGTTAACTATCTACTTATAAGGACTGCACGTTGCTGTACTTTGTGTATGTGGTTTTGTGTGTGTTGTGACCTGTCTCTGTCTCTTGTCAATGGACTTATTGACTGGTCATTGTTTGCTGATGTCTATTAGGTGTGATGTGGTCTGAATGTACTTGATGCACTTTATGTATTCTGTGTTGATATGGTTGATATGTTTCTTTTATGTGCTGATTTAACAGTGAAGCTGTGTCTTTAACATAATGTACCAAATCCAAATACCACCGGCCCTGGTTGTGTGGCAATTCAAGTTCTATTCTATTCTATTCTATTCTATTCTATTCTACCCCTTGTGTGTGGCCCTACATAGAGCTGGTTTTACCTGCAAGTCACAAAGGCATGAATCAGCCATTAAATTTGGGGCTCCACATTTGTTCATGTTTGTTAAAGGATTGGTCCTTTAAAACCCTGTCTCCAATAGATGCAGATTCTGTTGAGGGAGTCACACTGACATCACGGTTCTTCTTTGCCCTTCTGTATTCTAAAACGATGACAAGATGAGAGGTTCCACGTGTCGGAGTAACACAGAGGAGCTATGCCAGGGCATGTGGAACCCTATGTTGCTAAGCACATTCTCTCATTATGATTCTGTCCATGAAAGCAGTGGCTGGATTACATTACGCCCCTAAATCTCGCCTCGCCGAGCTCTCACGCTCACCCTATATTATGAATGCCTTAAAAATAGTTGGAGTGTAATTCACTGACTTAGACTCCAAATATGCAAGGTCATTCTGAGCACACCAATGTAATATCTTATAAGAATAATGTGTTTGTGGGCGAGTATGTGTTTGAGTGTGTAAGTTCTATTATGAGCCACTAAATGCTTATTATGGTGTCTGAATGGACTGAGGCACTCTCTCTCATTTTTCCCCGTACAGAATAGAAAACAATAGATAATAGATTCTCTCCACACACATAATTTATCAACAAGAGGGCAAAAGAAATTAGGTTTTTGGATTGTAGGAGATAAACAAAAAGCATAGGTAATATATTGAGAAAACGAACAATAGATCTCATAACCTGGAGAGGTAATACAGGGAGGATTGAGATAACTAGCGAACTCAATTTCTCTTCACTTCTTTTTTTCTTTTTTCTTTTTTCTTTTCTTTTCTTGACAAACGTTCAAAAATAAAATATCAAAGAAAAATGATGTAAACATGCACAGTATAATAGACAACTGCAATAAACACAAAACAAATGACATCGATAAACGGTAAATTTATTTTCACTTCTCCTCCGGCATAACACTTAGTCGTCCGCACAGCTGTCTGCACAACGGACTCACTGATGTATTATTTAACAGAGGTGGGTGCAGACAGACAGCCAAACAGTAGTCAAAGCCAACGGTGGAACAGACAGATGCACTGTACGGATGACAGGGGGAGTAGCGAGGGTAGGCGGGTTCATTTCGCCAAAATTGCTCTAGGAAATGTCCCAGCCCTTTTTTGGAAATAGATTGCTTCTTACACCGTGACAAGAGACATGGATAGATGAATATTTGAGGTCTTGAGCGCAGTGGCTTGTGATGGATGTTGATAACAGGGGTTGAAGGAGTACTGAAAGTACCTACTACTGCTTCAGTGCACTGGCGTGCACAGACAAAAAGTTAGGATCCTTGTTGACTACTTAAAGGGACACATTGCCCTTTAACCTTATCATTCTGTTGTGAGGATGACATGTGATAATTGGACATAAACCTTATCAACTCAGCCACATCACCTATTAAAGCTGAAAATGATTGAGTTAATAGTATCTTCCCCCCCCCTCACACACACACACACACACACAGAATCACAGAGAAAAATTGGGAAGGAAAGGCTGATATGGGAAGGAAAAGTCAGAAAAGAAAAATCATATATACTATACATTCATACACACATACATACGTTATGATCTTCAGAAGGGCTTTTTTCCACCTCTGCGCAGCATATCACAAGCAGTCCCCGTGCAGTCGTACATTCGAGGTCATGGTGCACATTTAGCTCAGCAAAGACGATCACGACTTTGCCTTTTCTTGTCCAACATCTATCATCTCAGTAATGAGCGGTCAGAACTAATTCCTGTGATCAAATAACTCCCCAGTTACCTTTTTCCTATCTTTTTTTTTTTTTTTTTTCATTTTCACATTTGACCCTCGCTTGTCATATTAGTGGGTGGGGGGGGGAATACAATACATTGGCGAGTCATCATGAGTTAAATCTTAGGAGTTTCAATTATGTGTGATGTGATTTCGTGTTGCGTGCTCTCTGCATAATTCTGCCTGGCAGGCCCGGACAGTGGGGGACTGAATGAGGCAAGTGTCTCTGCCTGATTGTGAGCATTAATCACGCAGTACCCCC
>OMKL01104300.1:0-11561 GCA_900302295.1 Parasudis fraserbrunneri | reverse complement strand
TTTCTCATGTTGAATAAACATGTGCGTGCACACACACACACACACGCACACACATACATACACACACACACACACACACACACACACACACACAGAAAAATCAATGCGAGACTCACTCTGCTGGGAGCTTTTCCTGTCTTCTTCATTGGACTGTAGTCCTCTTCCTCAGAGCCAGATGGCTTCCTCTTCCTCCCCCTGCCTTTACCTGCAACCAGGGAACCCAAACACTCCGATTATCCTGACTGCACGGGGAGGACAAAACACAACCTCCACCCCATGACGGGAGAACTGCTGAGAGTTACCTTTGAGCGCTGGCGCAGGCTTCTTGGAGCCGGTGTCGGAGTCCGAGTCCCAGATGGACTTGTCTGGTTTCTTGGCTTTTGGTGCTGGTGCTTTCTTGGGTTTGGGAGCAGCGTCAGAGGGCTTCTTCGCTGTTAAGAGTGAGAGAGGAAACAACAAACCAACATTTAATTTTATAAATATATATATATTTATATTATGAATTACAAAAAAAAATAAAAAAATAAAAACATTTTTATAAAGGGGAACACCACCCACTTTAATTTATACATGTTATTCCTATGGTCTATATTCTCTCCCAGATCCAAACACTAGAGAGTTAAAAGTCAAAACTGTGATGTCATGATGTATAAAGTCTGAAGCTGCTCAGTGAAGTGGGGAAGATGGTAAAGGAGTCATTGAGCACCCAGGGGAATGCTCTGTGCATACAGGTACATTTTCTCTTTCGACTGATAACACTACTATAGAACAAAGCTCATTTGGGTATAAAAACAGTCTAATCAGTCTCCCGTACGGAGCAGCTCCAGACTTTATACCTGATGACATCACAAGTTTGAGTCTTACTGGTTTCTGCCTTTGGGAGAGTAGCTCATGTTCACAAATATTGACTGAACTTGTACGAGACCGTAGAAATGACCATTTGAATTCCTAATTTGGGTGGCGTTCCCCTTTAACTTGTAAGCAGTCAGCGATAACCGGCTCAGTGGAACAGCCTCCATCATATGGAATCAGGATTGGGTTTGTTTGATTGTTTTCAACCCCGGTGCCAAAAACGTTACTTCAAAACGACGCCGGTTCCTAAACGGTTCCAAAATCGATTATTTTTTCTTTAATAAAAACCAAGCCAACACTGAATTTCCAATTTAAAGCCCGTTTTGGGAAGAAACGTGCTTGAAATTATATGTTGTTATATGAAATTATCTCAACACAAATCTAAGAAATAACCTTTACAGTGTTTCCCCTACAACATTACTGGTGGGGCAGGGTGGGCCGCCCCCAATGGGACCCCCTGAAAGAAACTAAATATTTTATGTATGTTATTTACCTAATATATGTGCACTCGTTTAATTTCAGCTCAGTGTCAGTCTCTACTGCGTTTTGCTGTCATTTACGGTCACTATAGTTTCTCTCCTCTCTGATTTGTGTGTTTCACCCGAGGGGGCGGGGCTTCCACACACACACACACAGAGTGGAGCAGAGGAGACAGAGGCACTGAATCAAATGAGGGAAGGAGGAGAGAAACGTGGAAATATAGCGACATTTAAACTTAAAATACATGTTCAATAACGAGTCGAGTACCATTTTATGGAAGAGGGAACTCCTACGAGGTAGAGCAGGTATATCATACATTTAGAGTGTGTTTGTTTTGGTATTGGTTTCATGAGCTAAGCGAGAAAGGTAATGTTACAGGCAGAGCAGCAGTGGCACTGCCAGTGCTGTGTAGGGTTTACAGTACAGTAGTATTGGTGACAGTAGCGATTGTGACGTTACAGTAATGGTGGCAATAGTGATGGTACAGTAATGGTGGCAATATTTGGTCATTTTAAACCAGGAAACTAACATTGAGAGTAAGTGCAACATTTATCAAGCCACGACTGCAGTAAAAACGAGCCCTGCCTGCACTGATGCCCCAACTTCTCTGAATACGTATTTAAGTTGTAATTTTCAGTTTTTGAGTTAGACAATTGATGTATTTGCAATGGAGCACTTTATATCCATTAGGCCTATTATTTATTTAATCACAGTATTTCTTAGCTTGAATCACACCAGTGCGACCTAAAGAACATTCCTTGGCGCGTCAAAGTAAAAAGGTGCAAAAGGGGACCTGCTGCTGTCATGGTCTGTTTCAACACATGAGAAAGTGTTTTGCTTTTCACATGATGCTGCTCTGCTTGTTGCCTGTCACTTTTGAAGTGCATGTGAGACTGCTGGCTGGGCAGCAGGTGAAAGAAAAGTGCTCTGCAACTTTCCCCGGCCACAAAAGGGCGATTGATGGTCGTTATGCATAAGGTGCGTCACCGAAACAAGGCACCGAAATTCATTTAGTGATTCGGTCCGGGTACGCGGTCGTCGGTACCCAACCCCATATGGCATCCGTGGTGCCTTCATTGTGGTGTCTGATGTTTAAACGTTGTATTAGTGTGCCCTCTAGTGGGGGTGGGGAGGCATTACCTTTCTTGGCTGGAGTTGGTTTGTCAAACGCAGAGCTACTGGAGAAGGAAGAGAAGACTGGGCCGTTGTCTTCATCGCTGTCAGACTTGGACCCGTCTGGGAAGACAAAAGTAACATACTGTTAAGAAACAAAAATGTTCCATAAAGAAGCAAGCAAGACGTGACCGTAGCCATGACAACCAGAGGCAGAATAAAGAATACCACTCCTTTACCCTGACAGAATAGTAGTCATTCATTCTAAATTCTACTTATGTATTATTATACATTTATTTAATTGAATTTAATCTAATTGAATGTAATTAAATCATCAAAAGTAAAAGTACACATTCTACATGACCTTGTATTTCAAATGATTGAGAGCATTCAGTCCTTGATGCATTAACCTCTAGAAGCTATGTTAAAGCAAGCCTAGTTAAGCCGGACACTCAGCCATGTGGAGTCAGCCAGTCAGTCAGTTAGACATTCGCTATAGTAGGCCGGCCCTCTGGGTCCGGCAATTATTGGTACTAGTTACATTTTGTACGCAAAACGGTTTTCTCTAAAGTAACTAGTAACTCCAAGAATCTGAAAAAATGCAGTGCAGTAAAAAGTAGGATACTTCCCATGAAATGTAGTAGAGTAAAAGTAGAACGTTCCCTGAAATTAATATACTCAGATACCTCGAAAGGTGTACTCAAGTACAGTATTTGAGTATTACATTACATTACTTCCCCCAGTGCTCACAACTTAATGAAGACCACATACACGTACACATGCAGATCTCTAAGAGTGAGGACGAGACCCAGGACTCACCACTGTCGTTGCTCTTTTCAGACAAGGCCGACTTGGAGGAGGAGAAGACGCTGGAAGGCTCCTTCTTCTTAGCTGCTGGTGCCGACCTTCAGGGAGAGGATACGGTGGGTTGGATGAGTAAGAAACCACTTCCCCGTTTCACACGTGTAACTCAAACAACAGCTGCATCGGAGAGAATCTAACCTACACTCTAAAAAGAACCGTTTCCCCCCCTGAGATATCATGTTATTGTTTCGAACTAAAAAGTAAGACTTGTGTGCACTAAGAGAAAAAGAGGTGGCACATCGTTTCCCGTCTTACGTCTTTTTGGGCGGGGGAGGGAATATGTCCTCCTCCTCGTCCTCGTCCTCCTCGTGGTCGTTGTAGCGGCTCTTGCTCTCCGAGGCGGGGAAGTCGTCTTTGTACGACCTCGCCGGAGAGGCGGCCGCGTCGTCCTCGCCATCGCCGTTCTCCTCCTCCTCGTCGTCCTCCTCCTCTTCCGAGAAGTCGAACGTATACTTGGGCTTGGAAGCTAAAACAAACAAACAAACAAACAATGACACACAGTGTCATAGATGCGAGGTATTCGTTGTGATATTAAAAAGGCGTACTACAATGTCTTCACCGTTGCCTAGGCTGCGTGCAGTCGTATTTTTAGATGGTGCAATATGCGCAGCCTAAATATCAAACATAACGTTGGACATAGCACTGTCATCCAACTTTATAACACCCAGCTGGTGCAATGCAACCCACATTGTGCACATTGGCATGCATACCCCCAAACTTTATGAACCTATAAACTTCACCTATAAAACACAAAACTGCCTCACCACAACAGTGTCGTTTAAACGAAGATATTCACTGCATAGATCTCTCCACAGCACTTACGACTTCAGTTGGTCATTTCCTGGTTGTTCTGACCATAACACACAGTGCCATGCCTGTGAGGCGCCACTAGGGGCAGAGTGGCTAACAGTGAGTGAGTGACACTGCCGGTCTACGAGGCGCCTCACATCCAAGATGAAAAACGCTTCATTTTAAGTTTGGGGGCGTGTCAAATCAGATTTTCCTTCTCTCCTCCTGCTGTATCCATGCAGAATAACGCCTATTGCACAGGGATTGCATCAGGCGACAGTCAGAATCATCCGAGACTAGCAAATCAAGACTTCCAACATTTTTAAGAGTCTTTTTTTTTTTTTAAAGAAGTTCTTTCATCCCCCAGACGGTAGGCGTCAGAAACGGGGGAGCTCAGGCTGGAATGATGAAACCAGTAGTCTACCTGATGCCCTCTGGGTCTTAGTGTCCCTGGGGATGACCACTTGCTCACTCTCCTCCAGGTCGCTGTCCGATTTGGAGTCGTCGTCCGACCAGGGGTTGCGTTTCTTGGTCTTCTTTGTCGAGCCCTTGGGTGTGGGCGTTTTCCTCACTCGGGGAGTACCTGTCATCCAAGGAGAACAAAAAAAATAGATTCTGTTGATTCTTCCTGGGGCCATGTGGTCCTGAGAATTTGTCAAATTGAATGGTGCACTATGCAAATTGCTTACATTGGCAGACCCTGCAATGAGTTTACAAAACATATATACTATGTATGTAGTTCTTCGAGGCACTGTGAACCAAACGAAAGCCTAGAGGATACTTCTTTGAATAGTAAATGTGCTCGTAAGCAAAATTGCAGGCCCTGTCATTGTGAATAGCAGCAGTGAATAACTGTTCAGGTAGCTTTCAAGTTTGTTTACTCAGTTCTAAAAATATACCATAGAACTTCTTCACTTCTCTGAGTTTCACAGTTCTCTCCCAAATAACTACATAGTGCACCTTTAAAAACGCTATTTTGCAATAATGTGTTGTAATTCACTCCCTGCTGTTTCATAGACTGTGAGGCTCTGTGTGTGTGTGTGTGTGTGTGTGTGTGTGTGTGTGTGTGTAGTGCTGTAGGTCTTCAAGGTGTTTTGCTGAGGGGGTGTTAGTGGGTGGTGCTGGCGGCTGACCTGGCTCCTTCTTTTCCTTCTTGACGCGCGGGGCCTTGGGGGGCTTGGCCGAGGCCGAGGAGTTTAGAGAGTTCTCCCCCGTGCCTCCTCCCTCCCCGCCCAGCTCGTCATCAAACTCCATCTTCACCGCCATGTCGGCGTCACCCTGAAAAGCAGAGAAAAAAAAAAAGAAAAAAAAAAGACGTTCATTAGAAAACGTCTTGAAATTTCTTAAATCGTGCAACTGATTTTGGTAGGCATGTAGTATTTATTTCTAGGGATGCACGGATACGGATATTGGTATCAGATATCGGCTGGTACCTGGCTAAAATAGGATTATTATATACTGGTTATTGTACAATTTCACCAATACAAAAATATGACACCAAGAGCCACGTGTAACATGTCAGAAATCCAAGTCAAGAGATTACATTTTCTGCCTTTTGTTCATATAGACGGATGTACAAATTTTTTAAATAGAAAAAAGTAGATTATACATGGATACTTTTTGTCCCGTCACCTTAACCCGATGGTCTAAGTGTACACTTGTTCAGTAATGGATTGGATCAGTGCTCATGTTTAGCCGTCAGAATCGGTTACCTTGGTATCAACCCACCACCTCATGTTTAGCCGTCAGAATCAGTTACCTTCTTCTTCCTGGGCAGCTTCTTGGTAGCGTCGGACTTCATGGGCTGCGTGGGTGGCTCCACCCTGCGGCCGAACGGCGAGGGCAGGGTCTCCTCCAGGTGGAACTTCTTCACCTTGGGCTTGCCCACCTTGCCCTTCACCAGCTTGGTGGCCCTGCCGGCGCTCTGGTCGTCTCGCTCCTGGGCCTCCACGTTCTGGCACGGCAGAGGAGGGAACACGGGATGTACATTAAGTTACTAGTGTTACTATAGTAACTATTAAGAATAGTGTGGATTTGAGTACATACTAACTCCACCTCCTGATGTACATATGACTAAATATATAGATTGGTGTAGTCTATTGTTTGTGGTGCTGTCCCTGTGTGCTGTATTGTGAGGTCCTTATGTCATCGCTCTGTGTGAGTCTGTCGCACTGTGGAACTTTGCATGTTGCTGATATGTCTCTGCACTGTTATCGGAGACAAATTCCTAAACATTCACTGTACTTGGCAGGTAGACAGCCAAAGTAAACCTACCAAAAGCAGAGAGAACCCTTTATAGCAACCAGACTTCTCCCAAGCACCAGCATTCCTAGACAGTGTACCAAAGGGATGGAAAGGTGACCATCCAGATTTGTTCTTTCTTTCAGCCATCTCAGGCAATCCAATTCAATGATGTCATTGCATCGCATTGCAGTATCCTTCCTTTGAGAGCTCATAATTCAGTGTATCTAATTTATGAGAATTCCAACCTCTGAAGCCCCATTCAAACTGGATTAGTTTCACATGGGAAAACACTGGAACTGTAATTATTACCAATAGCATCCATAATTGTAAAAACATGACATTTGGTGGCCAGCAGAGAGTAGATCATGATGTTTTACATCCAAGGGCAATATTTTGAGAGGAATCAAAGTGATCCTTCATCCAGTATGGTCTGCTGGGGTTACAGACAAATGTAAAAATGACATTACATTATTAATCCAGTACGAATAGAGCTAAAGTCAATTTGGGTGTAACTCCTCCTTTAAAACCAGTGAAGTGGTTCTCCAGGAACACTCACATCCAGCTCCTCAATGAAGACAGCCAGGTCCTCCTTCCACAGATCCTCTGATGACTTCCTCTGCAGGTCATTCAGCTCTCCTCTCTGTACAACACACATTCACTCTGTCAACGTGAGGCAGTCAAACGCACTTCCTTTCACGCGATGGCCTCGGAACCAGTAGATCACGCTGTTAGCTTCTCTTGCCAAGCTAATGCTTTCAAAATGGGAGTGAAAGTTGCCCCATTTCTAGATTCCACAAAAGTTGTTTTGAGTAGTGACTTGCTCCAATTTCTTTTGTAGAATCTATAAAAATTTTCGGGGGACCTTCGTGTTACTCTCTTTGATATAATTAGTACAGTAACAAAACGGGCAAACACTGGAAGAGCACTGCTTCAGCAGCAGTCTTAGATGACCAGTGAGTGAGAGACAAATTACACAGGTCTAATAACAATGGTCTAAACTTTATTAACGAGTTGGATATGATGACCATCGCATGCCAAATGTTTCTCAATATTTAAAGCTGCATAAAGTAGTACAGTAGTACAGACTCAACCACTAGATTACATGCTTATTTCACTTAATTGTACATGGTCGAGTCCCTACACGGTTTTCATCCCAAATTGATCAGAACACTTCCTTAGTGCATCTTTAAAACTTAGAAGGAAATCCTCTTGCTGGTTTCTGTCTAGAATAATAACAAGAGGACGGGTCACTGGGTCAGTATTATCGTAGGAATGTCTGAGAATTGGTTTACCACTGGGAGACACATCGCACTGTAAGAAGCAGCGTGGTCTCCTGTGAGAACGCTGGGGCTGTGCGACCCCATCGTCTGTATACAATCCTGGGTTTCTAAATGAACTGAGTGAGGCTGAAGGGTAAGAGACTCCAGTACCTTCAGGTCCCTCTGCTTGAGCAGCTCATCCACCTTCTCCTTGGTGAGGCACCACAGGGGCATGTTGAGGATGTAGTTGAAGTTGGGTCCCGACGAGGAGCCCGAGTCCACGGAGCTGTCGCTGTCGTTGCCGTCGCGGTCGTCGTCTAGAGCCTGCCGGGAGACGAAATGGAACATCGGGTGGTAAAATAACCAAACTCCAACCGGCATAATCAGGGAACGGAACGTATAATACAGTAACGTTAAATTGTATTCCCACTGCCTTGGAGGCAATCGAACTATATGTTGTTGTTGTTGTTGGTGTTGTTGTGGGTGTATCTATAAATTCTTGCCACAGCCACTTATGCCCTGTACACACTTAATGTGTTGAAACATTTTCAGACCTGCTTTGCTTCCTTAAACCTGTTCCAGTCTACTTGAAACTGTGTAGGACCTGGTTTTATAAATGTTTCAGAAACCTCTTAAAAAAGGGGAACGCCACCCAATTTAAGAATTCACATATTGTTCTTCCTGTGCCCCAGGACAGCCAAGTCAGTATTTGTGAACACGCACCTCTCTCTCCTGAAGCTAGAAATCAGAGAGACAACCCTCCCATCAGTGATGTCACTGGGATGTAAAAGCTCTAACTTTACGAGGCCATCAAATGTTTATGTGAGCTCTTGCACCCAAATTAGGTTTTAATTGTGGTTCAGACCTTCTAGCAATGCTAGAATATAAAGCTCATTTGGGTGTAAGAGCTCACACAAAAACATTTTAGGAGAGAGTGGTGCGGGAGTGTTCACAAATACTGCCTGAACTGTCCTGGGTCATGGAGAACTCTTAAAACTGGTGGCTTTCCTGTCCAAGTGTTGTAGTTGCAGGTATATACAGTGAACTGTTGTCCAAACATTATCTTTTCCATCACATGATGTAGGCTGGAGCATACTGCATGAAAACAATTCGAAACGTGTCTCTGTCAACTTACTCTAGCGGGTTTAGTCTATTTAGCCATACTATCCAATCACTCCGCTACGTTTTAAGAAAAGTGTGTGACATTTTCAACTCGGTAAAGGAGGAAATATTAATATATTAACACCAACGCTCAGTTCACGCCTGCCTCGTTGACGTCGTTGCTATGGTCACGTTGTCATTGGCAACACTGTGAACATTCCGCTGAACAACATTCCATTGTTTTCACATCTTGTATAGCCACTGGAAAGTTGTGAAACCACTCGACTAAATAATTTCCAAAACGAACCCCCTAAAAAATCTGGAAGTGTGCACAAGGCCTCCAACATAAACGGTACCTTTTCCTGAGCCTTGGTCCACGCTGCCACGGGGTCCGACTCGAAGCCTTTCTGGACCAGCATTCGGATCAGTTCCCGCTTGGACTTGTTCTCTGTTAGGAATCGTGGGGTGATTAGTACATAGTACAGGTGGTTCATGCAAAGGAGAGGAGCACCGATACCACCGCTACACAGTATAAAGTACTTTGTTTTGAGTACTCACCGATACCAAGTACCGATATTCAGCAGATAGATAATCCGTTCATCATCAATAAATAGCACTGTGCTAATACTCTGTTTTGGAATCTGTGACAATCAATCCAGAGCGCAATCATTTTAGCCTGATATCGGATATTTTACCCAAATACTAGTATCGGTGCAGCTGTAATGCAAAGTATCCCTGCGGCTCCACCAAAAGGTTTGTCTAAAAAAAAGAAAAGAAAGAAAGCAATAACTGCAGTGGAATAAGAGGCCGAGAGTTGTAAAAGCTCTCACCGATCGCGATCTTCCCCTCGATCTTCTCCAGCACAAAGCGCGCCTGGTTGGACAGTTTGGAGGCCTCGGCCCCGAGGCTGCCCAGCAGCCAGTCCTTCCTCAGCTTGTAGTAGTGCAGCCGCAGCTCGAAGAACTCCTTCAGGATGTCGTGGACCGCGTCGTACCGCTTCAGGCAGCCCATGTGGTCGAAAAGCACCTGATGGATAAACGTGCGTTTGGCATTTCATTTATATGGAACGATTTAGTTGGAATTTCCACATTCATATTTCAGCATCATAACGCGTTTACTTTTTACACTCCAAACTGTAGACTTTAGCCTATATACATGAATACATTAAAAAAAAAATGTAAATAAAAAAGAATAACACAGGATAACAGAGTATCAAAATTAGGGTCATCCTCGACTAAAGGATTTTACTGACTAATCAATTAGATTAGATTTTCACTCTGCTTAAGACTCTGCCCCTCTCTAATCGGTCATGTCAAGAGTAGCTCTTTTTATTTTTTCATAGACAGACTTTGATAGTAGCTCCAAAGAGGTACTCTGACATCACCAATCGGGGTGGGGCAGAGTGTGCACCATGGTGAAAATATCAACCACTACGGCAGTGAAATGACAGCAAAACCGCCATGTGTTTAGTTACTCCTTAAGGGACACTAGAAGGCAGACTGTGAAATGAAAGAGCAAACTGCACTCCAATTGTGAACTTGGAACACATCATCACCGTTTGAAGGTTTTAACGTTTCACCAGGTCCAAACAGAAAGTAAACAGCCCTGAGCGTGGGGTTTTTTCTACCAACCATGGAGTTGCAGGTGAGGCTGGACTGCAGCTTGAAGACCTTGTGCAGCCCGGCGGCCTCGGCCTGGGCCAGCTTGTCCTCGGTCATGCGCACCACGAACTTCACAGTGGAGTCGGTGTGGTACTCCTTGTAGTCGTTGATCAGGGCGGGCGTCTTCTCCGTGCCCTGCAGCATGGGCTCCAGCACCTGCTCCTTATACGACTGGACGAAGGAGAGGCGGAGGAGGAGGAGGAGGAGGAAGGAGGAGGAGTGGGTTATTAACGATTGACGAGACGGTCAATTTAACACTATCAACCAGGGTTCTTGCACATTTTAGTTGCCATGACTACTCCATGACAAATAGCGCAATTTTCCATGACCTATATTTGTCAAGGTCTATCTTGCTAGCTGGTACATTCTAGTGTTGAATAATAGATTTGAATGTTTCCGTGTTATATTGGTCAACTATAGCAATTGCTTGAGACTTAACAAATTGGTTCTTTTTCCTCCAAAGATAGCTGGATCTAACAGCAGCCATGCGTTTACACATTTCCATGCCATTTCCAAAACCTTCTGGATGTATCTAATTTTCTATGACTTCTCCGGGAACGGAAAACAGAACTTGCTCAACATATGCTTTAAACATGGAATCGATTACATTTCCAAATGGCCCAGTTTATGTGCAAGTCGGCTACACTACTGCTGAGCTCAAAGGTCCTTGTATGTCTTCACACCAGTTTCACTCGTTTACCGTTCCGAGGCAGTTTGAACACAGGGTATAGATGTGCCATGCGCCTGGTTACCTGTGTCCAGGTGCGGACGGGCAGCTCTGTGATCTCGATGGTGTTCTTGTCTATGACCGACACCTCCCCGCTGACCAGGTACTGGTTCTGACCCACCTCGTGGATCACCCCTTTGAAGTTCTTGTAGCTGGGGAGCTGATTGGGGAAAGACGGAAAAGAGTGAGAGAAATCCAGACAATGATTTTAGTCTTTTTGTTTTAACAAATTGTCTCACCGTTTTATCGACGGGGTGTTTTTTTGTTTGTTAGTTTGCTTAAGAAAGGGAACTGATTTTTATGCATTAAATCTGCAGTAAACATTTTCTGTTGTTCAAGGAGTTTTGATGTTATGAGCTCTCAAAATACAAGAAAACGCAACAAGCACGCATTCCCCTTTAAGCGTCTAACACAAGTCAATGAGACTTCCGACTACGAAAGACAGCTGAAACGTCTTGAGTTGTCCGACGG